>PVHT021183518.1:8057757-8193656 GCA_004024745.2 Catagonus wagneri
ATTATTTTCCTTCAGCCTGAAAAAAAATTCTCCTACTAGGTCTTATAGTGTAAATCTTTTGAAATAGAATTATATCATTTTTTTTCTGTCTAGAATGTAGTTATTTTTCTTTGCTTTTAGAATGAAAGTCTAGATTGACAGGAGTTTTTTTTTTTCTTTCAAGCTTTTACAGATGCTATTTCTTCTACTTCTGTCCTCCGTTATTTTTGCTGATAAGCTAGTTGTTTGGTTTTTGTTTTTGTTTTTATTTTATTTTTTATTTTTTATCTTTTTTAGGGCCACACCCAGGGCATGTGGAGGTTCCCAGGCAAGGGGTCTAATAGGAGCTGTAGCCGTCAGCCTGCACCACCGCCATGGCATTGCCAGATCCGAGCTGAGTCTGTGACCTACTCCAGAGCTCATGACAACGCCAGATCCTTAACCCACTGAGCGAGGCCAGGGATTGAACCTGCATCTTCATGGATAGTAATCAGATTCGTTTCTGCTAGTCACAACAGAAACGAAACACTCCTTGTTTTTATTTTAATAGCAATTTTCCCTTGTATGTAATCTTTTTCCTCTGGATGCTTTTAATAATTTTTCCTTATCTTTGGTTTTTAGAAGTATGGCTATGCATTGCTATATTTTTCTTTTCATTTATCCCATTGAAGTTTCAGTGAACCTCTTTAATCTATAACTTGAAATTATTCAACAGTTTTTGAAAATTCTCAGCCAATAGCTCTTCAAATATTGCTGCTGACTTATGATCTCTCCCCTTCCAGGAATATGTAGGTTCAGCTATTCAGTATTCAGAGAGCTACAGATCTCTGATGCTCTGTTCAATTTTTTCCACTATTCTTTGTATTTTAGTTTGGATTACTTCTGTGTTCCAAAATTATAGTTCTTTGCTTTTTTTTTCAGTTGTGTCAGTTTACTGTTTAAATCATCAAATGGATTCTTAATTTCTCATACTGTATCTTTTTCATTTCCTTTTGTCCTTTGAATCTTCTGTCTCCCTGCTGAGATTCCTGGTGCCCTTACACATGTAGTTCTGGGTTTGGAACGTGAAACTTTGGGTGGCTAATTTTCCTGTCTTTGTTTCTTTGTTCACGGGAGAGCCAAGAACCCTCACAGTCCTGCTGGCTACATGCTGACATAGAGAAGAACAGTCTGGCTTTCACTTGTTTCCAAATTCAAAGAATACAGATTTCTTCCTATTGAGACTGTTAACTGAGAAGAATGACTGAAGGCAGCTCCTGTAGGGAGCTTCTTGGAATGGTTTAATTTTGCCAAATCATTAGGTTAGGTATGCAGCCTCCCTTAAGGCCTCCTCTGAAGAGAACAGACATTAGGAGGTGGGGTGCACTAAGGTCAGAGTGATGAACTCCCAGCAGAAGCAGTTATCACTCACATTGTTTAACTGCTAGCTCATGGTAATAATAAAAGCACACTGGCTTTTTGTTCATTTTATTATTGTCTTAAAATTTTCTGGAAGCAATATCTCCTTTTATTCTTTGCATCTTGGGTAGTCTACTACCAGTACTTTGGCCTTGGTATGCCACTGCTTGAAGACACAAAGGTCTCTTTGGTAAACTATCCACTTCATTATGGCCGTAGATCACTATTCTTCAGAGCACCTGATAGACTTTCCAGTGAAGGAATTTCCACAAAATCTCTGGGGATCAAAGATATCTAATTTCTTTTTTTTTAATTTTTGTTTTTTGTCTTTTTGTCTTTTAGGGCTGCACCAGCGGCATATGGGGGTTTCCAGGTAGGGGTTGAATCAGAGCTGTAGCCTCCAGCCTATGCCGGAGCCACAGCAACGCAGTATCTGAGCTGTGTCTGTGACTTACACCACAGCTCCCAGTAACACCAGATCCTTAACCCACTGAGTGAGGCCAGGGATGGAACCCTCATCCTCATGGATGCTAGTCGGGTTCGTCAACCACTGAGCCACGACAGGAACTCTTAAATTTTTACATTAAAAAAATTTATATATATATATATATATATATATGCACACACACACACACATACACACACAAATGTATATAAAATTTTATACAATATAAAATATTGCCTTTTTTAGGGCCACACTTTGGCATATGGAAGTTCCCCGCCTACACCACAGCCAAAGCAAAGCGTCTAATTTCTGTACATTGAACATTCTATCAGTTCTTATGTGAGGCAGGTCATTCCACAGAAGCAAGAACAGCCTCATTTTCTCAACACAGTAAGAAGAACTGGAATTCAAGCTAGTTTTGTCTTTTAAAGTTGGAGAGCCTCTTACTGCAATGTGCCTCTGGACATATCAGATTCTTGTGATTCTCCAGAGCTGCATTTTGTTCTGGATGTTACTGGCAAGACTCCTGCCAAAAAGGCAGAGGAATTTACACAGAGAGCTTTAGAGCATTATGTATTGGTCTCTGGCAAGGGAGCACTTGACTGAACAAGAAACAGCTAGATGCGGGTCTCCAAGGTGAATCTGTAATAACTTAGGTGGCAGTAATTTCCTAGGAGACTGGCATAATTATACCCAGACAAATTGCCTGAACAGATACGTATTTATTAGCATGAGATTAAAACTCAAGTTTGAGTAAACCTGGAGAGCAACAGCAGAAGCCAAAGCAGTGAGGAGCACTGGTAATCTGTGTGACACCCGACACCAGAGCTGATAAAGAGCCCGGGTAGGGTCCAGCCTGCAGTTGGGGTCTTTGAGGATTCAGCTGCATTTTCTTTACTGCAAAATGGGGATTAACATCTCTGGATGTCAACACTTAGAACATGTATCAGTTAGCTAACCTATGTGTAACAAGTCACTCCAAAGTTTAATGGTTTTAAACAGCGTTTATTTAGTTTATAACTTAGGTTGGATTCATCTTCACCCTCCCATGTGTCTGTAGTCAGCTGCATGTCAGCCAGGCAGCAATACTTCTGAAGTTGGCTGGCTGTGTGCTGGGGCAATAATGTCCATGACAAATGTATCCAGTCTTTCAACAGGATAAACCAGGCTTGTCCTCGTTGTGATTCCAGGGTTCCACAAAAGGAAACACAACGCAAGGCCTTGGGAGAGAGAGTTCAGAACTGGCACACCATCATTTTCACTAAATTCCGTAGTTAAAGCAAATTACAAAGCTAGCCTGGAATCAAGTGGAAGGGGGAAACACTCTTTTTCTTGCTGAAAGAAGCTACAATATGGCATTATAGTACATTGCAAAGAGCCTGGGAACAAGAAAGAATTGAAGGACTGTAGGCTTTTTAAAAAATCTACACTAAAACCCTTAAAAAAACTACAAACCTACAAGAAGTCACGCTACAAGTGGACACTAAGTATCCACATCAAGGATCTTTATTATTTTACGTTTTCTGCTCAGTTGAATTAGCGTAACTTTATTAAATAAGTTCTGTAAGCAAGATTCTATGTTTGGCACTCTGTAGGGAAGATCAAATTTTTTTTTAAAAGATGTTGCTCCCGATTTCTAGAATCTCACACTGTCCTAGGAAAGACAGACTGTTATCACATCCTGCCTTTAGAATCACCAATGTTGTGATGTTCTACAGTAAGGAATATGAAAAAGGGAAAGTTTATATATTGGTGCCTGTAGGGCTTGTAAAATCACGTATGAGTTGCTGTAAGAACAGTGATGGCATTTGATGCACCAGGTAGTTTGAGTTGTGCTGAGGTGGAGAGTCAGGAAACCTAAAATGACAGCAGCTCTCTGGTGAGGGTGAGATATTAGATGTAGGCAGGTAGATGTAAATGTCATTTAATGTTTTGTAGGGTCACAGAAAAAACAGGTGAACACAGATTTTCTGGTCATTTGGATTGGTATGCCAACCACTACTTACTTGGTGATAAGGTGAATTTAATAGATTGGAGGACAGGAAACAAAGCTGGATAACAGCTCAGATGGAGGTGTAAAAAAGCCCACTGGTAGCTGAAAACCTAATAAATACAACTGAGATCCTTAGGGAGAGGGTAGTTAACAGTTATGGGATGAAATCATGGAACTAGGTTGGTTTATACAGACGGTGAATGCATGCCTACCTTTTGCGTTGGTGTTCTGTCCTCCATGCATATTTGCTTGGTCATATCCCCAGAATGATTTTGGCATTTCCCTATGGTTCTGCCATAACCTTTTCCTTCCAAATTAGTTCCTGGAGTGGTACTAAAATGAATATTTATATATTTTTTATACCTTTAACAACTATTGATGGGTTGATTATGTATCTCAAGCTTCATATCCTCATGTCATGAGAAATTTACAAAGATGTTAAAACTATATCCATTCTGGTCCTAATTTTGACATTGCATGATTCTGTGGCCATGTTGTGAAATCCAGCCCCTCTAACCTGTAACAGAATGCAGTTCCTTGTTCATTGACCCTTTGTGATCCAAGTTTCCCATCTTTGACCATGATTGTGTGAAGAGCATGAAAAGATGGCTGTGGAGGGAGGACCTTCATGGGCCAATATGAGCAGTGATGTAGCACGGTAATAAGAGCAAAGTCTCTAGATTCAGACTTCCCCGTTCAAATCACAGCTTTCTCCCTTATAGTCATATAACCTAGGGCAAGTGATTAGGTCTATTGATGCCTCTGTAAAGCATGTACTTAAATCGTACATGATGAGAACTAAATAAATGTCTGCAATTAATAGTGCTAGTAGGAATATCAGTCCTTCCACTACCTTCAGCATGCCCTTTGTCAAGTGTTTGCAATTAAACACTTACTGAGGACCCCACACTGCCTACAAGTTATAGGGGAGTGAGTAGAAGAGGGAAAGAGCAGATCTGGCAAGGCTAAGAATGTGGCATTGAAGCTGAAGGATGTTAGAATTCGGCAAGCTGTGGTGAGTTGGGAATTGAGATGGGGAAGGAAAGAGAAAAGTCATGTTAATACTTCTAATTTAAAATGAGGAAATTGCTCCATATAATTTTCAGTTGCATAAGAGCTCTAAAATTCAATTCTACAAAATCATGCTTTCATTCCTTGATGAATATTTGAGAATTCAGTAAATGAGTTGTTGCATCCAAAAATTTTAGCTACTGGGCATGAAGTTTATCCAGTATTCACAGCAAAACAGATTACTAGTGGGAACTTGAATTAGAAAAATGCTGACATAGAAGAAAATATAATTTGTACCCAATGGCTTGAAAATAAACTATAAAACTACCCAGCAACTCTGCAGTTACTAAATGGGGCCTAATGGCATTTTCGTTTTTCATGTTGGCATTTGAAGGTTGTTCTGACAAAGTTCACCTGGGAAGAAGGGCTTTTAGTAAAATGGCAAGATGGTGCTTCCTCTGATGTCTCAATTGAAGTGAGTGCTTTGAAATCATTTAGACCCCCTAAGTGGCAGGGTCCTTATAAGCAAGGTGAGTGGTTTGCCAATTTTATTATCTCTAAGAATTACCTAGGGAAGTTTTGAAACATGAAGATTCCCTGAGCACTGCCTTTGAAGATTCTGATTCAGTAAGTCTGTGGCAGAGCCTAGGAATCTACATTTTAGCAAAGCTCTGATTCAGGTGGCCTCTCAGTAAAACTTAATGAAACATTGAGTTGAGAAGGTTGAGGGAGATGTCTGAGGTCACAGAGAGTAGCCATTAAACCAGAAATGTGTATTCTGGAACTCCTGAGTGCCAAAGGTAAACCTGAGAACTGAAGTTCTTTGAGAAGGTGGACCTAGAAGAAAACAAATTTTAAGCTACTAATTAAAGGCTTCAGAGTCAGAACTGGCCCAGTGCAGTCTTGAGGTCAATATTTGGTCTTGGTTACCCTGAGTTTCCCCCCTCATTTAGAGTCTCTGGCCACTTCTATCCTACTCGTCTACCCCCCACCCTTCAGAGTGCCTAAGCCTGCTCTGACACAGCATTCCCCATCCCTCCCTAGAAATGGTCCATTTGTTTCTTCAACTCCAGTGCATCCTGTCTTTTAGGGCTTCCCTCTGAAAGGGAATGACTCCTTAGAGTGATTAAGAGACGAAAAACAAAACAGTGACTTCCAAAAGAATCCCAGTAACTGGTTGATAACAAAAGATTTGGAAGCCATCCAACCCCCTCTCCCTCACCCAAATCACAGTGCATCTTGCTGTCAGTAATAGTGAGAAAAAACAGTCTAGAAGAAAAATTCCCATCTAAATCTAGTTTCAGGCTTCTCTTATAAATCTGGGACAGCATATGTATGTAAAAATCCCAGTGGGCCAAGGATGCACATCAGATGCTGTGCAAAATACAGTCACTTTGCTATAAGAAGGAGGCATTGGCTACAGTGAGAGCCCTGGTTCTAAACAAATGCTAAGCCTACAGATGATAAGCTACTCTGGAGAAAAGAGATGATGAGAATGACTTTTGTTTCAGAGGCATCCCTTTTAATGATAACTCAAACAATTAACTTTAATGGCAGTGTCTACAAAGTGCCTTATAAAATACTGTTCAAGGTGCCTTATACAACTTACTATTTAACAAATAATTTAGAATGGTAAGAAGTTTTAAAGCAATGTGCAATGTCAAATTGGGATCTAGAAAGAGATTAGTCTGTATCTTTCCAGGAGCTTTAGCAGCAGGGCCTATAGGAGAACATGTGTTTCTATCTAGGCTCGTGTCCCGTGTCAGTTCAACTAAGGGTTCAGAGGAAGAGCAAGAGCAAGCAAGAAAAGTAGGCAAGAGAAGAAATGACCATTAGAGGGCAGAGAAGAGCTTGGGCATATTAATAACCTCCAAAGGAGATGGAAAAAACCTCTGAGCTAGTCCTCTGGACAATTTCAGTTTCTGCAGCTGTTCAGATTTGCTTCTTTGCTGTAGCCATCTTTGAGCCATCCAGCACACTCTCTAGAAGCAGGGAGGTTTATATAGACTGTCAACAGATGAAAGCCTCTGATAATTTTCTCTTCCAAAATGTCTATGTAGAGATAGCCTTGAAGAGAGGTAAAGACGCTCAGATTGATATTTTGAGACCTCGATTCATGGTTGTTCTAAGTAATGCTTTCCATTTTTTTTTTTTTTTAAGGCCACACCCAAGACATATGGAGGTTCCCAGGCTAGGGGCTGAATCGGAGGTAGAGCTGGTAGCCCACGCCACAGCCACAGCAACGCAGGATCCGAGCCGCGTTTGCGACCTTCACCATAGCTCATGACAATGCCAGATCATTAACCCACTGGAGCAAGGCCAGGGATCAAACCCACAACTTCATGGCTACCATTTGGATTTGTTTCCACTGTGCCACAATGGGAACTCCCTAAGTAATGAATTTAATGCAAAGTTACAAATGAGAAGGTGACTTTCTACTGTAAACTCATTTTTACGGAAGTATAGACATATTTGAAGGAGGTAACGGTCATTTTAAACTGTTAGGTGTTCTGGATAAAACACAGGTGAGCAGTCCCCGAGACCGGATATTTTCATGGTGTGAGTCCTAATGGCCTCACAAGGTCTTTAGGCTCTGCTTCACCAGGCCGAGTGCCCAGAGTAGAGCAGTGCAAGGCAGGTGGACTGCCTGCTGGGAGTGACCTCGAGGGTGATGGACATCTGCTCTTTCCTTGAACCCACAGCAGGCCCTGAGCGTAATGCTTTGGGTGGAGTAATGCTCTTCCCAAGGCAGGTCAGTCACTAATCATAGGTGATTTTCTCTTTGGACATTTCGCTGTTCCTTGGCCCTCCTACGTCACCTCTGACTGTCTGCATGTTTCCCATCTGTAAAGATCAGCTTGAAGCAATTTTAGATGTCTTTTATCACAGTCTTTCATTGTTGAAAATCCTACAGCCCCTGTAGCTGGTACCCCACAATGAGCAATTATATTGTCTATGGTTATATATGATTCTCTGGTGGCTCCAGATGTGAAATCTTGTTTTCTTAATGACACTCTAACTATCTCCAGCAAATCAGCATCTGTTCTGCTGGGCTTAGTCAAGGCCAGATGCAGGAATCGCAGTAATTTGCTTTTTGGTCCTTATCACTCACCCAGGGTCTAGGGTTTGTCAGCTAAATCAATCAGAGACAGAGAGGCAGCATGTTATAGTGAAAACATCACTGAATAACAGAAGGGGTTTGGAGTTTAGTACTTCTGCCATCTAACCTGATGAGGACCTTTGGAAGGGTCACCAAGATTTATGTGCTTCAGTCTCCTCTTCTTTAAAATTAGAATGTAATTTGTTTTTCATGCTTGTGTTGAGAATTAAAACACAGAGGTGAAAGGGATTTTCAGAGAAGTGAATCTCTAGATAAATGGTAAATGTTATTATATTAATTTGGCAACATGGGGAAGGGGAAGCTGAGCTGGTATGACCACAACTTACCTGGAGTAACATTAAAGAAACAAGATATCCTATCTGCAAAGGATTATCTATATCTACAGACAAAATAATTAACTGTGGGATGCCAGCTGTAGGGACTGTAGGATTTTCAGACAATGAAAGATAGTGATAAAGATGTCTAAAAATCCCAGCGAGATGATCAGGGGGCACCGGGAGGGAACACCTTCACCACAGAGGCTGATTCATTGCTTGATTCCTCTCCCACTGGCTGATGGACAGCTCCCTCTGGCAAATGTATTCCAGGTGACAGTTTGGAAGGGTCTCTAACATAAAATGGTAAAGAATTTCAGTTATGTCACCTACTTTCCTTAAGCCTTTTATCTTTTCAGATTTCATGGCTAAAACCTTTAGGATGTAAAACACAAAGCCAGAAACCTCCCAGAGACTCATGCTGCAAAACAGAAATGGCACAGAGACCTGCTCTTGTGCTCAGACAATCATCATCCTGCAGGAAATAGGTGGGAGAAATATAGTCCCTGTGGATTTTGGTTGTCTGGAGAGCAAAGACTCAGACCTGACTTAAGGGCTAAGTTTTCTGAAAAGGTCCTGTCATAGAGGCAGCCAGCAGTATGAGTGGAAGCCAGGGGGCGGGCGGGGGGGGGCAGGGGGGGAGGATTGCCATCTTTAATCCTCAGGATTTTACTGAAGGGAATGTGGGGTTTGGAGCCACTGTGGATGGTACAGGGAAATGGAAGTTAATTGACCTTAGCAATTATTTAGGCCTCTGTTCATAAGGAAACATTGGAGTGTTAACCTGGCTCCCAGCCTCCCATCCTGTAGAATATGAAGTTGAGTGTTGTTCTAGAAGAAAGAGAGAAATGGGCTGAATATTCATGACTAATTGAATTCTGCTATACCTGCCTGTGCATAGTCATTTAGAGACTGTTTGAAATCAAATAGGTATAGGGGTGAAATCTTAGTCAGGTAGAAATGATACTGACTTTTTAGGATCCATCCTAATGGTCTTACTTTGCTATCTATGATATAGCCCAAGTGTTGCTTGCTAATTGCAGTCATAAACATATCCTACAAAGGAACATAGTAAACAAATGAGGAAACTTTGAACCTGTTTGCAAGGATTTCTGGTTAAATTGGAACTCAGATCATGACACTCACTATTGACACTTGAAATACAGAGTTGCTTTCCTCAAATGGCCTATTTGGTAAAGAGCTCGTGCTGTACTTGGGGCCATATTATGCTTAATAAGTATAAATCTTAGGCATTCTGATGATGAAAGAGAGAGAATTGCAAATTCATGTGTTAGATAAAAAATATTATTTCAGAAGAAGAAATTAAAATACAGAGAATGAATGCATTTTGCAAAAGTGTCCTGTGATGCCAGCTGCTTTCAGAATTACCCTTTCATTTACACTTTTACACTTTTGACATAGTTTTTATTTATTCAAAAATCTTGAGGTCATCATGGAAAATGATTTTAGTAATCATATCCCCCCCCCCTTTTTTGACCGCTCCACAGCATATGGAATTCCTGAGCCAAGGATCAGATATGAGCCACAGTTGTTACCTAAGCTGCACTCATGTTATTGCTGCACAGATCCTTAACCCATTGCGCTGGGCTGGGGATCAAACCTGTGTCCCAGTTCTCACAAGACATTGCCAGTCCAGTTGTGCCACAGTGGGAACTCCAGTAACCATATCCTTTTAATTTTCAAGTTAGATCAATTTATAACTCAGAAAAGTTTATCAAGATCTTCTGGTAAATTATTAGAAATAATATGAGAATTTAACACTGTAGCCTGCACCAAGATTAATATGCAAACACCCTGTATTTTCACATATCCTAGAATTACATATTTTTAAAAACACGGTTTCAAAATATTGCTCCTCTGATTTCACATTAATTGAATGCTTATTATGCTTTAAGTATGTGAATAGCAAAGGAGGTGTGTAGGGATATGTATCAGATACTTGCTTCTGAATTCAATTTCATTCTTACTGAAGTACCTCCATTTATTGTTTCTTTCTGTGAAGTTCTCTGAATTGTTAAGCCTGTCTGAAAGGTCTCTACTGTTCTCTCTCGAACGATAATTAATCTAGGAATAAAATTCCCAATTTGTTTTTCTACAGTATTTTAATAATATGAGTTAATTTTCTTTTGATCTCTGTTTTTGCTGATGATAGGTCTTAATTGTTAATTCTTTATAAATATTTTTCCCTTCTTCTTTGGTTGCTTCTAAGATTCTCTGCTTGTCTTTGGGGTTTTGCAATTTTGTGGTAATGTGTCTAGATGTGAATTTTTAAAAAATCCACAGGGGTACAGGGTATTTATACCTTTCACCAGTTCTGGGAAATCCTAAGACATTATTAAATGTTGCCTTTTCAGTGTTCTAACTTCCTGGTAGATCACTGGTTAAGTTTAGATTGGATGTCTCCTTCTGTCATTCATATTTCTTAAGTTCTATTTAATACTTTCCATATTTTAATCAGTGCAGGGAACTTCTAGTTCCCTAATTCAGTTTTCAGCTCTGCTTATCCACTGAATGCTTAATTTCTCTGAAACACATTTTGTGTATGTTTGTGTGTTTAATTCTAATACATTACATTTAACTTTTACTTTCAAAGCTGCTAGTTCTTTTACATAATGTCCTGTAAAACATATTTTTCCTGATGTTTTTTTTCTTTTTTCTTTGTGTTCACTTTGAGTATTCTGTTTTTGGTGTCTAATTTTTCTACTATCTTAAGTTCTTTGGAATTGAATTTACTAGTTTGTGAATATTTCTCTCAAGATCATTTCCTCTTATTTTTTTAAACTAAGCTTGTGTTTAAAAGCATTGTTTTATTCCTGGCATATATAATCCCATAATCCCTTGGTTGTAGACATATTGCCATGAAGTATTTTTTATGTTTATTTGCTTTTATTTTCATATCCACATTACCTAGGGGCTTTAGAAATCTAGAACTAATGTTTTGATTCATTTATCACTCTGGGGATTTTATATTGGTAGAAAAATTTAGGCTTTGCAACCTTACCTATAGGTTCTGTTAACTAACAAAGTTATCCTTTTAATTACAGATCTTGTAAAGTTATTTTTTGGTTGGTATTTTTTTTTCCACCTTTTATATTTTCACACACAGTTCCTGAGACACATTTTCTCTTTTTGGTATTTAGGTTAGTAGGTGTATTCCTCCTACTCTCGCTGCCACTGAAGTGTCTTGGTTTTAGTTATCTTACTTCACATGTCAAAATGTCATGTATCCTCTCCTTATGTGGTTTCTAAAACCTAGCCCTGTAGCTCCTACAGCCAGTAGTCCGTTGTATCATGCACTATTTCCAAGGCCATAATAGTTTTTTTTTTTTGTTGTTGTTGTTGTTTCCCATGCTTTCTTTAAGTTTCCTCTTTTATGTGATATTTAGGAATTTCGCTTTTTCCCTTTGAGCTCGAATATAAGTTACGTAACAAAATATAGATAAACCAGCCTGCATTTTACTGTGTGTAAGCAGAGCTCAGTCTTCCTTGACTGAGTCTACCATGTTCCTGGAACATTATTTCCTATAAACTCAGTTGAAATTTGAAAAAAAATGAATGTTTTATTAAAAAATAAGACAAGAGACTTTTGATTACTATCACAATCACTACTTAACTCACAACAGAATAAATTAAGACTGACAGCCTATAGCCAAATCTAGAAGAAATTTCTGCTGTTAGGTGGATTGAACTAGATCAAAAAGTATAATTGATGGTCCATTTTCCAAGCTCATGAGAAATCTGCCCATTCCAATGTAGTTAGAAAATCCCTCTCTCTTTCATGCATTCTCAGTCCTGATTAGAGGCACCAGTTCTCTACTAGCCAGAAATCCCTCACTCTACTGCATGACAGCTTTTTATGCGTTCGTCCGTTTTTTTTGAGATAGCTAAGAAACTGTTCTCTCTCACTTCCCACTTCCCCTATATCCCACCTTCATTCCCAATCCACACTGTATTACTTCTCTTTTAGCATCTAGTAAAAAAAATTGAAATTGTCAAAATACAACTGCATGAAGTATGCGGAAAGGGGAGAGGCTCACGGTGACATGCTGAATTTTGGGAGCCATGAACCTTCAAGAAAAGTGCCATTTACAAGATTGAGTTTGGAAAAACTTTAATAGCAGTGCATTTTGGGGATTTCAGTTTGCTCTATATTGAGTCAATATAGAGCGTAATGTACATATGTCGAACCAGCAGGGTCAGGAAAGTCTTGAAATGTTTACTTAAAACTGCCAACCAATTGGATATGCAGCAATTCAGTAGTGAGGAGCACTTTACACATTGTGATTTTTAGCAAATGTTAAACCTAGGGAGATAATTCCTCAGCCAGGCATGAGAGCACAGAAGAAAACCAACAGGACATTTGTGACAGTGTACTACATAGCCCAGGAAGAAAAGATCATCCTGAAGGTTAAGAAGAACTTACTTATAAAGATTGCTTATTAAAAGAAACAGAGGAACATAGTTTAAAATGTTTTAAATCAAATGCCTCAAAACCTGGCCTTCTTTCTCCTGTGTATGAAGATGAGCAAGAGGTAACAAAACAACACAGAATGAGAAGAAGTGAGATATTTTTTAAAAAGCAGGAGAGCAAAGAATGCTTATGAGAAAATTAAAAGGGCAATGCAGGAACAAAATTTATAACAGAGTCAGTAAAGAAAAGAACTGATACTATGGAAAGAGATGGTATATACATTTGAGAAACTATCAGATTAGATGGAAACATGAGTAAATGACAATATTATGAGAGAAAATGGAAGGGAAAGGAGTATTACAAGATTTGAGATAAACATAATTATTACTTCTAAGGAAGAAGGCAAAACAATTGGGACAGATCAGAAGATTAAGAAATAAATTACTTCCTGAACTGAAAAATAGGATAAACTAATGCATGTCACAAGAATCACTATGGTCCGTGTAATATGAACAAAAGCTTGCATCCCATTGGGTGAAATTTAATGACATGATTGAATGAAACATGAAGCTTAATTAGCAGTTTCACCCAATAACTCGTAGAAATAAATGCCATACCAACATGAGTTGCAAAGACACATCATGCAGAACATCAGATGATTTAGATCTTTCAAAGTAGATAACCAAAAACAAGCTATATGGAAGTTAAATCCAGTATATCAAGTGTCAAAAATGGTTGTTGATGGGGATTAGAGAGGACTTTTAAAGCTTTTGAAATATGTTTCATATTACACAAAGACATCATAGAATAAGTATACTCTCTTGTAAACATCGTGTGTATCGAGAAATAGAACAATGTCAGCTCCCCTGAAGTCCTCACGCGCCTTCACAATCAGTATTCCTTCCTCTCTACTCATTTAGGGTAAGAAGGATCTTTTGTCTTGTTTTTTTTTATATACCATATATGCCTGTATCACTAAACAATATAGTCTGTTTTTGAGTTTTATATAAATGCGATTATACTGTGCATGTTATTTTCTACGTTTATTCCTTCATTTAACATTAAGTTTATGAGATTTATCCATGCTGGTTAGGAGTAGCTATGGTTCTTTCATTTTTCATTGCTATTTTGTGTTCTTTTAATGAAGACACTGCATTTCTATGTATTCTGGCTTTTGACTCTGGCAAATAATGCTGCCATAAGATTGTTGTACATGTTTTTTGATGAACGTGCACACATAACTTTATTGTTTATATACTTAGCATTACTTAGCAATAGAAAGGCAGGATCACAGGGGATGCACAGGCTTAGCCAAAGAGATACTATCAAAATTGACTAAAACAGTTGATATTCTCATCAGTTGTATATGCGTTCCATTTATTCCCCTCATCACCAAACTTGGAATTATCAGTTTACATTTTAGCTGATCTGCTCTATGCAAAGTGGCACCATATTTTAGTTTTAATTTATATTTACTTGATGTTTAATAAGGTTGAACATAATTTTATATCTTCAGAGGGCATTTAGATTTTCCTCTTTAATAAAGTGTTTTTTCAGAATCCTTGCCTTTCTTTTCTTTGTAGGAAATCTGTGTATTTTGAGTAAAAGTCCTGTATTTGTATATGTGACAGATGGAGTCTCTGGTTTGTTTTCTCTCTTTTTATGATAACTTTTAAGGAATAGATCATTTTAATTTTAATATATTGGCACTTATCATTATTTGTGGTTGCCACATTTTTGTTTTATTTAAGAAATCAATTTATATCTGCATTTATAAAAATAGTCTTCTCTGTTGACTTCAGGAAGATTTACTGTTTTTCCTTTCTCATTTATTTAGGTTTACGATCTACCTGAAGTTAATATCTTCTATGTGGTATGCAGCAGGTTCTAATTTTATTTTATTTTCCTTATAGATTATTCAATTAACCTAGAAACATTTATTGAAAATCTGTTCCTGCTCTCCAGTTCCACAATTTCACCCTGTATAAATCAATCATTCACATATGGATAGATCTTTTTGTGAGCTCTCTATTCTTTACCATTTGTCTGTTTTCCTCTTCTTATTATCAAAGGTTTATAATATGACATGATATCTAGAAAGCAAATCTTCCCGCTTTTTTCTTCTTTAAGTGAATCTTGGCTTTTTCTTTGCATTTCCATAGAAGTTATACAACTGACTTGTCAAGTTACATACTTGGACAGACTTTCTAGATTTTGAATGGTAATACTTTAAATCTATGGATTTATTTGGGGAAAACTGACAGCTTTAAATGTGGAATCTCCCTGCCTGTCAACATGTATCTTCTGTGTTTAGCTCTCATTAATGCACATCAGTAGTTTCATCATTTGATTTGTAGAAATCTTGTTCATTATTCATATAATTCTTACTTGCTATTTTATATCTTTAGTAACATGTGTAATATTTTTTATTTTTGTTAATTTATTGAAGTAAAATGATTTTCATGTCTTGATTTTATATATAGAAATCTTGCTAAACTCATTTAGGAATTTTAACAAAATCAAGTCATTTGCTAATCACAGTGGGTTTCTTTTCTTGGTTTCTTATCCTTTGGCCTTACATTTCCGTGTCTTGACTTCTTGCCCTGGACAGAATCTCTATTACTAAATGGAATAGTAGGTGGGAGAGAGTAAAACCTTGTTGTGTTTCTGATCTTGCTGCAATTTTTTTTTGAATAGGCATTATTTTTAATAGATTTGCAAGTCCCCTTCTTTTCCTAGATTGCTAAGAGAATTTATTTTTATTATGAATAGATGCTGAATTTTGTCAAATACTTTTTATTGTGCCATAAAATTAACTTTACCCTTTATTTACTAATGAGGTTGAAGGGGTGTTCATGCAGTTGACTGGTGGAGGTCAGAGTTGAAATTTTTTTGTGGGGAAGGGCGGGCAGTGTGGGGGGGCACACCTGCAGCATATGGAAGTTTTCAGGCTAGGGGTCAAATCAGAGCTGCAGCTGCTGGCCTATATGCCACAGCCACAGCAAAGTGGGATCCAGGCTGCATCTGGGACCTACACCAGCTCGTGGCAAAGACAGATCCTTAACACACTAAGTGAGGCCAGGGATCGAACAAGCACCCTCAAGCCTACTAATCATTCATAACCTGCTGAGCTGCAGTGGAAACTCCCACAGCTGTAATTCTTGATTCCTACTCAGGGCGGTTCTTTCTCCTACACTTTAGACTAAGTTTCTTACTGTCTTTTCAACATTTTCCTGCATTTAAGATGATTTTTAAAGAATCATTTACATGTAAGTTTTGAAGCAATATTTTACCATTATTACAATATGAGTATTTTTGCATTATAAAATGAAATAATGGAACCAAATATATTTTGATTTAAAATGAAAACAGCTACAAAGGGGAAAATATACTACTTGAGATACTGAGTTAACCTGGTAGAGCAATAGTTCTTTATAACAAAAGACTATGACCGGAGTTCCCGTCGTGGCTCAGTGGTTAACGAATCCGACTAGGAACCATGAGGTTGCGGGTTCGATCCCTGGCCTTGCTCAGTGGGTTAAGGATCCAGCGTTGCCGTGAGCTGTGGTGTAGGTTGCAGACGTGGCTCAGATCCCGTGTTGCTGTGGCTGTGGCGAAGGCCAGCAGCTACAGCTCCTGTTAGACCCCTAGCTTGGGAACCTCCATATGCCATTGGTGCGGCTCTAGATAAGGCAAAAAGACAAAACAAACAATCAAAAAAAAACAAAAGACTATGACCTATTGGCTCCTCATTGTCACTGAACCAAGAGAGCAGGTGACCAGTTTTGGTTGATTTCTCTCCAGGTCCTGCCCTCCATGCAGCATAGAATTTGAAGTCAGTAGACCTGGGTGTTATCTTGGGTCTCACTTTGTTGAAGGCACTGGCCTTCTCAGAAGTTATTGGGTCATTTCTTCTCACTTTATCTGGCTGTTATCTAGTTTGTATTATGGCATTAGGTAACAGTTTGTGCCTCTCTTATTCTTCATTCAAAAATTCTCTTCCAGTCTCAGGACACATTTTCCATGCAATATCTTTCTCTAAATTTTCCATTAGGTTGTGCTCATATCAGCTAGCTTTTGCATGTCTCAAAAAGGCATTTGGGATCCATATATTAATAAATAGCCACAGATGCTTTTAGTTTACAGGAGAGCAGAGACTACCCTGGGAATATTGCAGCCATTCATTTGCAGACGATTTAAGGAATACTTCATCATGCTTTATTGTGTTTCATGTGGTATAAACACACCTCTCAATTGAATTATGTTCTATTTTCAAGTAGGAGGTTAAATTACACTGCAGACAGAAAGAGAAAAGTACAGTGATTTTAAACAGAGTTGGGAAAGTGAAAGAGGACTTTATGTCATTAGTGAGAATGTTTAGATATAAAAACCCTATTCCAAATCCTTTGGGTCCATATCTCATACCTGGTATTTGAAAACTGAAAACACACTTTTTCTCAGCAATATTATAAGCATTCTTGGTTCCTAGTAACTATGTTTACTAATAGTGGATCTAACAGTTTTTGATTTGTAGTATTGCTGGGAATAGGAATAACTCTTTAGGATTTCTATGAGGCAGTGAGATATAACTTGGAGGTAATATAGAAGGGATTCCAAAGACTACGAATGGTTTCTCAATCTGTTATGACAAGACAAGAGAATTGTCAATCTGTTATGTTACAGTGGGAAGATGCTGGTACTGGTTGTAATAGCTCAGCTATAAAAGGATGAAACTATTGATATACCCAGCAGTATGGGTGACTCTAAAAGTAATTATGTTGAGGGAAAGAAATTAGAAAGGAGTACCTACTGTAAGTCCCATCCATATAAACTTCTATGAGGAGTTCCCACTGTACTACAATGGGTTAAGGACCCTGCATTGTCTTTGCAGTGGAGTGGGTTTGATCCCTGGCCTGGTGTAGAAGGTTAAGGGTCCAGTGTTGCCACAGCTGTGGTGTAGGTTGCAGCCACAGTTTGGATTTAGTCTCTAGCCTGGGAATTTCCATATGCTGCAGGTTTCAGACAAAAAAAAAAATGCTGTGAAATGCGAGCAGTTCTGTAGTAACAGAAAGTGAACCATGGTTGCCTGGAGATGAGGTGGGTGGTTGTGGGAAGTGGCAGGGTGCAGGATTACAAAGGGGCAGGAAGAAACTTCATTGCATGATGAATTCACAAGTGTGAACATACATCAAGACTTACCAAATCATATACTGCAATGATGGGCAGTTTATTTTATATAAATTATACCTTGAAAAGCTTTTTTTTTTTTCCTTTTTAAGGGAGGCAACATTAAAAGTAAAAAGAAAAAAGAAAAAATCCTACTTTGGAATCCCCAGGTAAAAGGAGACCATTAACCATAACCCCTTCAAAAGATTATTGTAATTATGAAATAAGTAACCCACATAGAGTGCTTAGAATTATTCCTGACAATAGTAAACCCTGTTAAAATGTTAGCAATTTTTTCTTATCAGATAAATGAGAGAACATCTCTCTGAGAAAAGTAAAGAGGGTGCTTTCTGAGTAAATTCTGCAGGTGGCAGTTGGCGGGAAGCTATTCCTCCTTGTTATAGACTGAATTGTGTCCCATCTTGAAATTCATATGTTTAATTTTGAACCTCTAGTATCTCAGAATGTGGCTGTATTTGATGATAGCACCTTTAAAGAGGACCTTTAACTTTACTTAAAATGCAACCATTAGTCTAATATGATGCAACCATTAGTCTAATATGATGCCAGTTATAGTCGAGGAGATTTGGACACACAGAGACACCGGGGTGCACATGCACAGAGGGGTGGCCATGTGATGCCAAAGAATTCAGCTGTCTTCCAGGCAGGAAGAAAGGCCTGGGAAGAAACCAACCCTTGCAGTACCTTGATCTTGGATTTCCAGTTTCTGGAACTATGAGAAAACAATTTTCTGTTGTTTAAAACACCACACCACCCCCACTGGTGTGTAATGTTTTGTCATGGCGGCCCTAGCAAACTAATAGACATGCCAAACAGAAAGCCTCTTGCAACAGTAGTTCCATACCTGCCAGGGCAACTGCTCACCAACAGGCCTCCCTGTGTCTGTAGAGCATCCAGGGTTTCCTGCACAAAGCAGCAGTGGACTGTCACTCATCTCAGGGCATATTGTAATGAGAAGGCATTCAGCATCCAAACCCAAACTAGATATAGACCCTGCAGTACCTCCTTCAGTGCCTACCCATGGGGGTACATGCTGGGGTTTGCAGCTGCTGTGCCTGCGGGCTCTGAGCTCTGGCCTCCTACTGCTTAGTACTATTGTCAGGTGCAGCAGAGCCCAGGCTTATATGATCAGGTGCTCTGTGCGGTAAGACATCGAAAAGGGAGAAAACAAATGAAACTCAGAGATTGCTTTACTCACAGGGATTTTATTTCCTAGTTCGTTTAAGGCACGTTTCATCTGCAAAGTTTTATCTTGGAATATAGAAGCTTAAATATCTTCAATGGAATTACTATGCATTTTCTAAGACTCTAGTGTTCTTTGTATAAAGAAAGACCTGTTCCTGCTCTCCCTTAAGATACCATGTCCTCATTTTTTTCCCTGCCTTTTAAACTTTTCTTTCTATATAACAAGCCCCTTCAACACCTCTTAGGAGATTTTTTGATCATAAACCAGATTTTTCATTCTTTGAATGCTTGTTCTCTCCAACCCTCACATTAAACTTCCTGCCGTGTGACTCCGTGAGTGATCTGTCATGTATAAAGCACAGAAACTCCTTGGAGACAAAGACATGAGGTTTTATATCTCACACAGCCTCTGGGCATTAGGTGTTTTCATTGAATCCCTGTAATGACTTTCCTTCCATAGAACTCAACAAGTTTTCACATAAACCCAAAACTAATTGGAAACAAAGCATCAGTTTATTCATCAGTCACATATTAGTGGATGGAGTTATGAAGCTGAGTCAAAAACATTGATCTAAAGGGGTTTTCAAACTAATAGAGGGATTCAAAAATTTAAATATATATATGTATAAGAAAATGTTGTAGGTCTGGGTTAGAAGGTAGACATTGAAAGATAGAAATTGAAAGTATGGATTAAATTAGAAGTAGACAGACCACCCGGGGAGGTAGAACAGAGTGAGGGGAGCTTTAATAGAGGAAGTGACTGTGGAGCCAAGCCTTGAAGTGCAGGCATGTTTAAATGCAGACCCTCCCCCACCCAGACTCTTATGTAGATGCCTCAAGACACCTGAGATAGGAGACTTTCCCTGTAAGGACCTTACTTAGGGGTCCAGCTGGGCGCGTGTTATGACATGGTATCTGGGTATTGTTGATATTGCTCACTCATAAGCATGTATTGACCAAGGCGATTTGTTGAGAGTGAAAACGTGCTAAATTGAGCAAAATGGGTGGGAGTTTATTTTTAATTTTTAAGTTCTATTTTGTGACCATATTATACCAGCTTTCTGAAGCATATTCTAACCTTCACTAAAAATGACTATCAAATTCTCTTGAAGCACTGGTAGTTTAGAAATATACCAGTTGGGAAGCAACCAGCTCCCGACCTCTAACTTTTTCCAGAAGGCTCTTCTGACATTCAGTATATCAGTGTTCTTCACTCTGTTAAATTCTGAGATTCTAAAATATGCAGATTTGCAACGCAGCAGTTAGCCATTAATAACATATTGTACTTTTTTTTAAGTTTGCTTTTTTTAGGTTAGTGTTATCCAAAAATAAGATGAATTCCTGGAGAGCAGTGACCATGCATATATATCCCTTTAACTCCTCTCAATATCCTTGACAAAATATGTGATACATAATTGTCATTCTGAATTAGGAAGAGGACTGAGTCTCTGTCTCGCAAGGCCTTTACCACCAGTGTGGCCGACAGTGGCAAGCAGCTCTCTGGCAGGTGCTCTCTGTGAAAGGAGAGGAATGCTCTTACCTTGAAGGAAGGTGATTCTCAAGATACCTACCATGGAGTGCTTTGGTGCCCATTTTACCCAAAGAAGGTATACGTGGTAGAAATGTTGTGGGTTTTGAAAGTAAAGAGAGATTGTACTTAGAGCTGAACAATGGTACTTTCATTAAAAAAAAAAAGTGAATTTCCATGGTCATTGACATCCTCTTTATCTCCCTCTACCTTACTTTTCCTCTGTGGTGGGTCCTGTCACCCAGTTTACTGATGCACTATTGCCAGAGTTAATGATAAATGGCTCGCCTCCACCCCCCACCACTTCCTTAAATTAGGCCAACAGAAAAGGAAAAGTAGGCTTCAATTGGGATTCAGGTGCCTATACCTTTGAATTGGCACACAGTACACGCAGTATAGCCAAATCCTCCTTACCTGTTTACAAAAAAAGGATATTCATTTCCTAGCTGAATACTGCATAGATCACAGTTTTCAATATCATTGCTAATGAAGCGCACTATGTTGCTTTGATTGCCATCAGAATGTGAGCAGCTAATTAGATTGATTGTCTATTTGATGCCTGCTGATTAGCTTATGAAAGCCCTCTGAATTTCTGACTTTGTGAAAAAATGCCCCTGACTTTATGATTACTGATTGATGCTCCAATTTCTGATTGCTGAGTGAATAGACACTTAATAGCTCTGTCACCTTGACAAGGGTTTTGGTATTCATAGGATGAGGAAAACAGAGTAGGTTGCTCTGTTTATCAGTGTCTACCAAACATTCTTTAGAGTGTGAAGACCATGAATCAGGGGCATCTGTCACCTTGTGATAAGACCACATAACTAATGTCACATGGTTAGCAAAAGTAATGAGGGAGGAGGAGGTTGGTAGGTGGCTCCGAGGTTCTGTTCTTCCCAGAGAGCAGTTTTAGGACTAGGATTAATCTGTATGGCCCAGGAGTTATTTCTGTGAGTGGACAGTGTACTTTCAAGAGTGAATATGCTATTTACTCTGCCTCTTGGTTTTACACTGAAATATAAGATAAATTACTTGACAAAAACTCATAGCGACAGTTGACCAGTTGTTGAAATCTAGGAGAATTTTCTCACTCCATGGTGTATAAAACTAGACTGTTAAGTTGGAAACTCTGATTCAACTAAATGCTGATTGCTTGAAATAGTGGATATAAAATCTCGTCAACCTCTCCTGCTCTTTGTACCTGGATTCAGAATAGTTAAGTTGTGCCCCTCACAGAGAATTGGGTACCTTTCCCTCTGCTGTGGGCAAATTGCTTTTTGGAAAAAGACAACGTCTTTTTCATTGTCTTCCTAACTGCATCCAATTAGAGAGTACAGTATCCAGGCTAACATCCAGGCTTTTATTTTTACCTTGTGATACAGAAGTCTGAAAACTTCCTCATTTCAAACTGAATTTTTCAGAACAAGATAATCATGCAATGATTAATCAAGGTAATCATGCAATGATTACCTGAAAGAGATGGACTGGGCTGGAGAAGGAGTGATGGTACCAAGTAAGGGAAAGAGGGAATGGAAGAAAACATTTGATTGACTTCTTTTAAGACTGGTGCTGGTGATGACTCAGCTTCCATGTCTTTAATAGTTAGAAAATGCCGAGCCATTAGTGAGAACCTGAGCAATGAGAATGCTTATGTACACAAGTTGACTGACATGAAGGCAACTGGGAAACCATTTTACAAACAGTCTGGAATTTCTCTGTATAACATCTTGCCATACCCTCCAAACTTGAGGCCAGGCAAAGATAGAAGGTTCCAGTGTGTGCATATCCTGTGGCCCAGGAAATCTTCTCTTGTAGTAATAAAGCAGTAAGAAGGAGCAGGTGGGCCAGGTTGAATCTGAAGGTGCTGAGGAAGATGTGAAATGACATCTTGTATAGATTTAATTCACATTCCCCAGGTTCCTCATTTGAATGTAGTCAAATCTATTTTTTTTAAATTACCTTTTGTTTTAGGCTTAATGCTTTTCTATGTATTGCTTGAGACATTCTCACCGCTCTAAAGTCACAAAGATATTTTCAGTGACTTTCTGCTAAATATTTAAGTTTTGTCATTTCTATTTAAGTTTCTGACTTATCAAGGTATGATTTAAAGTAAGGATTCACTTTCTTTTTTTAATACAGAAATTCAATTTTCTCAACAAAATTAATTGAAAAATCAATTGAATAGTAATGCCAGCACTTCCATATATTCTCTTTTGATATGTGTGTCTGTTTTGTTTCTGGATCTCTGTTGAGCATTTGATTAGATTTGCAATGAAGATATAGATCAATTTAGACATATATTTGCACTATTTAGTATTTACTTTTCTACTTAGGTAAGATTTTGGATTCCTTAAAATGCCTCAACTGAACCTAATTTTCAGTTTCTTTGGCATACAGATTTCATAATAGACCATTACTCTTAAAAGTCCCTCATGCTATATCTAAAATTTCAATCCTAGTGTTAGTTATTTGTCTTTCTCTTTATTTTGTGATCATTTTTGCAAGAGGTTTATCAATTTTGTTTATCCAAAGAACTTTAATTTTCAATGTGTCTCCTGAAAACAATATATATAAATACATTTGTCAAGTTCTGTTTAGTGGAATTTGTTTCTTTCATAAACTTTAAGTATGGGAGTTCCCATCGTGGCTCAGTGGTTAACGAATCCGACTAGGAACTATGAGGTTGCAGGTTAGATCCCTGGCCTTGCTCAGTGGGTTAAGGATCCGGCGTTGCCGTGAGCTGTGGTGTAGGTTGCAGACGCGGCTCGGATCCCTCGTTGCTGTGGCTGTGGTGTAGGCCGTCGGCTACAGCTCCTGTTAGACCCGTAGCCTGGGAACCTCCATATGCCGCGGGTGTGGCCCTAGATAAGGCAGAAAGACAAAAGACAAAAAAACAAAAAACAAAAAAACATAAACTTTAAGTATGGATCTCATATATATGGATTTCTAGCTACCCATTTTATTTTGGAGTCTCTTTGTTCTGATTTTTCTATTTCTCTTCTCATTTCATGACTTTTTAAAGATTAATTTATTTTCCTTATTCTTTTTTTTGTGTATAACTTATGCTATGTATCACAGTGTATTGCATTTTCTTGCATATTTTGTATCGTATATTATTTCTAAAGTTTACAAATTTGAGATTAATAAACTCTACATTTTTTCAAGTGGTATCTGTGTTAGTCCTCTACTACTGCTATCACAAGTCACCACAGTAATGTAAAACAATACAGATTTATTATCTTATGGTTCTGGAGGTTAGAAGTCTGAAATGAATCTCACTGGGCTAAAATGTCAGTGTCAGAAGGTCTGTATGCCCTTTTGTATGCTTTAGAGGAGAATGTGTTTTATTACCTCTTCTGGCTTCTAGACATAGCCTACGTTCCTGGGCTTACAGACCACCTCCACCTTTAGAGACAGAAATGGATGTAGTCGTTCCCATATTTCGTCACTGTGACAATAGCTCTTCTATCTACCTCTTCTACCTTTAGGAATGCTTGCAATTATATTGTGCCACATGGCTAGTGCATGTTAATCTCCTATGTTAAGATCAGCTGAGTGGCAACCTTAATTCCATCTCCTCCATCAGTTCCTCTTTGATATGGAACATATGTACAGGTTCCTGGTATTAGAACATGGACTTCTTTGGAAGGCTACTATTCTATATACCAAAATTACCCTGTAAATTTTAGCATGCATATTTGAGTACACAAATTTAAACACCTTCTCCCAAATGAGACAAGGTACTTGTAATTAGTAAACTTTTATCCATATCCTTGTTACATACATTACTTTTTGAGGCATTAGTTCTATCTTGATTTTTCCACACCCCAATTTGAATTCATTGTTATTGTTTTCTAAAGAAAATGATCATTTATATACACCTAGACATTGCATTCATTCTTCACAATTCCTTCTTGCATCTATAACTTCTAGGATCGTGTTGTTTCTCCTTTTATCCTTTACACGTTCTGTTTGTTAGTGAAAGTCTGTTGTCAGTCACCTCTCTTAGTTTTTATTTGCTTGTATATATTTAATTCTATATTTTAGGATATTATTTCTGGTTATTTAAATCTAGATTGAAAGTTGTTTTCTCACAGCAACTCTGGTTTCCATTTTTTTTGCTGTTTAAAAGTTTACAGCATATTGTCATATAATTGTCCTTTTTCTAAAAGTAAATTCTGTATTTTTCATTTTTAAACATTATCTATTTAGAAATTCTGCAGCTTCCTTAAGATATGTCCTGATTTAATTTGATGTTGATTTCATGGTCTTTATTCTGTTTGGGATTTATTGATTGTCTAGAATTTAAGAATTGTCTTACTCTAGAAAATTCTTAGTTACTACCTCTTTAAATATTGCTACGTCACTCTTTTTTGGTATCCTCTCCTTGTTCTCTCATTTGAAATGTTGGGTCTTAGTACTCTATGTCCTCTTTATCTTCACCCCAATTTTTTTTTTTTTTGGTCTTTTTGTCTTTTTAGGGCATATGTAAGTTCCTAGGCTAGGTGTCCAATCAGAACTGTAGCCGCTGTCCTATGCCAGATCCACAGCAATGCAGGATCATAGCCACATCTGTGACCTACACCACAACTTAAGGCAATGCCGGATCCCTAACCCACTGAGCAAGACTAGGGATCGAACCCACATCCTCATGGATGCTAGGTGGATTTCCTAACCACCGAGCCACAACAGGAACTCCCTTCATCTCAGTTTTACACCTTTTCTTTCTTAATTTTCCTTTGCTTACTTTTTGAACAATCCCTTTAATTCTTAGGTGACTTGGAAAATACCTGATGCTTCTAATAACTGCAGCCATTTGAGGCTGATTTTATAGTTTATGTTTCTCTGCTGACTTCATTTGTATATTAATTGTTTCTACGCTTGTTTAATGATTTCATATTGTTAGTTCACATTTCTTGAAAAGCTGTGGCTAACAAAGTCTGTGTTTTCCCAAGTTACACAGCAGTCCAATCAAATCAAGACCATTTGGCTTAAGGTTTTTCAGGTCATATGGGTCTGGTGAATTGCGGCTACATACCCATGTAACCCAGATTCTGCTTTAGGAATTCTCCAAATTACTCTTTATTTTTCACTGTATTCCATACATTGATTCACAACCAAGATCTCTGCAGCACACTTTCTATGGGAAAAATTTGTTATGTTTCCATTTCATGTACAGAGCATATGGCCCCTCGCTGGTCTCAGATTTATTAGGGACTCCTTAATCCAAGCTCCTTCCATATTTGGGCCATGCCTACTTTCTCTTGATTTGATGCAGCCCATTAAAACTCTGAATCTATTGTAGATGTATATCCAAAAAAAAAAAAAAATTGAAAACAGAGACTGGAACAGAAATGTTTACACCACTGTTCATTGGGGCATTATTCAAAATAGTTAAAAGATAAAAGCAATCTAAGTATCCACTGATACATGAATGGATAAACAAAATGTGGTACATACGTACATATGGGATATTATTTAGCTTTGAAAAGGAATGAAGGAGTTCTCTTGTGGCACAGCAGGTTAGCGATCTGGCACTGTCACTGCAGTGACTCTGGTTATTGTTGTGCAGGTCTGATCAGTGGGCTGGAACTTCCACATGCCAAAAATAAATAAAATAAAAAGGAATGACATTCTGAACATGCTATAACATGGATGAACCTTGAAAATAAATGTGCTAAATGTAGTTAATTCGGTCACAAAAGGACAAATATTGTACAATTCCATGTACATGAAATACTAGAGTAGGCAAATTCATAGAAACAAAAAGATTATAGTTTACCAGGAGCTTGAGGAAGGAGTAATGGGAGTTATTGCTTAATGGTTAAATGAGTTTCTGTTTGGAGTGATGGGAAAATATTTGGGAATAGATAGTGATGATGATTGTACAACATGAATGTAAGTAATGCCACTGAATTATTCACTTAAAAATAATTAAAGACATATTTCTACGCTACTTGTTTTTTAATCACTATTAAAATAATTTTTAAAAGCTGGATTTAGGCCCTCATATATTTGCAGATGTCCTCAGGGCATTCTCTGATGCCACGGCTAGCTTACCAAGGGCTTTCAACATTTCTGGCATCTGAGTTTTGCCTTTTTTTTTCTTTTTGTAACCTCTACCTTGGTATGTTTTAAAAATTATATATGTATATACAATAGATAACATATGTGATATGTATAGCATACAATGATATATGTATATATAAAACATGTATTATCTGATATTGAGGTGCTCAGTTGAAACATTTTTAGAAATACCATTTCTCCGGAGAAATTTAAGGAAAAGAAAGCATATATACAATGGTCGAAAGCAAGGGAAGGAAGCATCTCTTTTTCATACCAGGAGCGGATATCCAAATAATGTTCGGTGAGTTTGCCTAGCCACATTATTCAATCATGCCCCACAGCCCAGATCTGCCCAACACTTGTGCCTAGTCAGGATTCATGAGCAGGAGAGCTACAATTGAAACCCAGTCATCTCCAGCTGCCTGCTGATTGTTCTGTCCATTCATGGGGAGATTGAAAATCTGCTCTTTTGTTCCTCTCTTTTGCTCAGTAATTATATTTACTTGCACAAAAGCCTGAGTGAAGGCTAAGTCAGAGATTTGTATGGTGCAAGATGTCTCAGTCTGTTTTCTATCCCTAAATGAAAGATGAGGATTAATTTCTTTATTTCTCAAGGAAATCAGTGTGGATCCATTGGCATGCTGCTAGCAAAAGTTGCTTGATCAAATACATTTTTCACAATGTACAGACTGCCAACTGTTGTTAGAATACTCTGAAAAGCACATTTTCTTGACTTTAGTGTCAGTTTGTGTTGACTCTGAATTTAGAGGGGAAAAAAAGCCATTAACCTCCAGAAATTATAGAAAAATAGTGTAGCTGTATGGTATGGCAAAGTAATGGATAAACAATTATATGCAAATGAATGCAGATACTAGAGGTCTCAGAGTGCAGACTCTATAACTTCTCAAATGAATCCCTTGCCATAATCTTGTTAATAGCAGAGCACATGTTGAATCCTAGGTGGCCTTTTGACATGTTAGTTGTGCTGTAGTAGAATTAACAAGTCAGCCCAAACTATGTCTTTTATAATTGTGTTCCTAGGAATAGCCAGTTGTGTAAGAACCCAAGGTGTTTTAAACAGACTGATTGCATCCATTGATTGATGATTGGATTCAGAATAATTTTCTTTCCTTGGATGAGAAAAAGTGATGGTTATTGACCCTGGTCATTCAATCAAAATGGTAATGCAACATAAGCATGCCTGCTTGCAGAAGCAGCAAGCCAGGGGAAAGTCTAAATTATGCAGGGTCTGCCTCTAAGCTGTGTTTATGAATACAATTGATTGACACTGCTTGTTGCCTCTCTTCAGCACACATGCATCCACATGCGCTTGTCTTATTATAGATAAACAAGACATTGGGATTGCAAAAATTGTTTTTACTCCATATTTCATTGGGAAGATAATCACTACTATTCTTTATTTGTGGTTAATGTGCCATTATGTATAAAAGGGAAAAATGATTAAATGTAATGCATTATCAGAAGCACTCAGAGCTTATACTTGGTAAAGAAAGTTGATTACTCAAAATATCTGTCAAGAGGGTTTTGTGTTCTCTAGATCATTTAAAATGCCTCTCTAATTACTGGATGTGTCATTGTACTCCATTTCCTCCAGGTTTAACTAGCTCCTCTAGCCTTGGCTCCTTGGCCTCCCTCTCCAGGGGCAATCCAGTCCTTTGTGATCTCTTTCTTAATTAACACTTCCAAAGGTGTACAGAATTAGAAGGCATGTTGCTCTTTCCATAACCTGATTTTAAAAACAGGTTCTTGAGGTGTGGGTGGAGCCAGAGAGGGGAGATTTGCAATAGGATTGAATTGGATATGGGGTGAGGGCAGGAGTCAAGGAATGTGAAAAAGGGTGGATCAGAATTTAAAGCAAAATAATGTGGTGGAAAAGTGTTCTTGTTTTCTCTTTGTACTCAGCTGGCCCTTCTGCTGAGAAATATACCATTTTCTTTTTAAGAAATTCTCTTCTTCCAGACCAATCTTGTGGTTATGGTGTAAAGACTACATTTTCCCCCCTTTTTTAGCTCCACCCATGGCATATGGAAGTTCCTGGACCAGGAATAGTATTAGAGCTGCAGCTGTGACCTATGCCACAGCTGTGGCAATGCCGGGTCCTTACAACACTAGCTTAACCCACTGCATGGGCTGGGGATTGAACCCACACTGCTGCAGAGACAAACCTGATCCTTAACCCTCTGTTCCACAGCAGGAACTCCAAGACTGCATTTTTAATGACCTCACATTTTGAGCCACAAGGATAGTAAAACCCCACCCACTTTGGAATCATGCTTCTCTAGATTTTTGAATCTATTTAGAGAATGCAAGAATCTCTTTCTTCATAGAAAAATTGAAACATAAACTTTGCACGTACCAGTAGGCATGGTTTCAGTTGCATGGAAGAAGCCCACTGGAGAGAAAGAAACTGATAAACAGAGAGAAGAAGAGGATATTGAAAGAAATCCTCGGTGGTATTTGAGACCACACAGTCATCTGATTATCGCTGAGGCCCAGTTATAACCCCCTACCTTTCTTGAAGCTTATCGACTTTGTTGGTTTTGTATTTATAGCACTTTCAGTCCCAAAGTCCTGACTAATAGCACAAAAGGAAATTTTCTGAGGAAATGTAATTGTTAAGTCAGCTCTCAATTTTTTGTCATATTGCAAGGTTCTGAGAATTTTCTTTGATGCATAAAAATCTGATTTGGTCACTAGAATTTGTAAAATTAGGTGGCCTGAATAGAAATGTTCTTTCCTTGAATATATTCCAATTATTGCATTTCTCATACATGTAATTATTTGTTAATATCTCTTTCTCCTACGTATCTGTGGGCGTCTTAAAGGGAGAGTCCAGGCCTTATTTTTGACTCTCTATCTTTAGATCTTGGAATAGTTTTAGGCACAACTTAAGCTTTAGAAATACCTGTTCAGTTGGACCTATTTGAGCACCAGTGTCTCTTCAGGATTTTGCATTTCACCTTGAATGAATTGCCAGGCATCTCTCTTTCTCTCCCCTTCCTAGCGTCTCTCACTTCTAATGTCATTGAAGTTCCTCTTTATTGTTCTGATTCCCAGCCTAGGCGCTCAGGCTCTTGAGAATTTCCGGGAAGCCCAGATAGCTTTGTAGCTTTGAGAGGAATAGCTCCTTGACATTCTGTTTTGCTTCCTTTCAGGAACAAGACTCCAAATTTGGAAAGCACCAGTGAAACTCCACAGGTAAGAAATAATGTCAGTCATTTACCTGGTTGGATACTTTGGATGGCTTATCTCAGCACATTTCTATTCAAAGAACATCTGTTACTTTTTCTGAATCCCTGTAATGAAGCCAACATTTAGTTGCAACTCCCTGAAAAACCCACAATTAGTAAAACCACAAGCTATACCTCCTCCACTTACCACTTACTTTAGAAGTGTAGTTAACATGAAATATTTCCTAAGTGCCTACTGTGGAGTTCACATATGTTTTCTCACTGAATCCCTGTTTTACAGAGAGGGGAAGTGGTACTCAGGTCAAGTATTTTGCCCGCGGTCCATATGGAGTATTTAGTAGAACAGGACTTGTAAAGGAGGCTGAACTTTGTCATGTTCGAATCTTTAGAATGTCCGCGGTCCTTGCCATTCAAGTTCTCCATGAATGATGCTGAAATGAGCTAACCTAGCTTCAAAATATGGTTACCTTCTGCTACCCTATATCCTTTCAGAAAGAAGTAGCAAGTCACTTAAATACTTGAGGGCATCTATTAAAAACTTTTATTTGCATGCATTCACATAGTGTCAACTGGATTTGCACAGGCTAATTTGTCATTTTCAGTATTGGGTTTGAATTCCCATGTTCCTGATATTCTTTAAAAAATCTACCTCTTTGCCTTTGTGCAAGAATCTGGTTACCTCTTTCAGCATCCATCAAAATGGGCTAATGATGTGGTTTGAGGGCAGACTACTGCTTCTTATTCAGTTTTTGTAGGTGTACAAATCAGTGGTATTTACTGAATTTATGGAGCTGTGCAACTGTCATGGTGATCTAATTATGTAACATTCCATCACTCTAAAATTTTCCCATGAGCTCATTTGTCGTTATTCTTCTCTGCAAAGAGTATCCATGTCAGAGGTAACCATAGATCTGCTTTCTGTCTCTGTAAAGTTACCTGTTTTAGAAATTTCACATAAATGGAATCCTATAATTGTAGTCTTTAGTATATGGCTTCTTTCATTTAGTGTAATGCTTTTAAGGTTTATATATCAGTATTTCATTCCTTTATATGATTAAATTGTTGATTGTATGAATATATACCACATTGCATTATATTATCCATTTAGCATTTGATGGATACTCGGATTGTTCAGTTTGGGGCCATTATAAACAAGCTTCTATGAACGGTTGTGTGTAAAATAATTGTGTGGGCATGTTTTCACTTCTCTGTGGTGGATTATTAAGAGTAGAATTGCTGGGTCATTTGATAAGTTTATGTTTCATTTTTTAAGAAATTGTCAAACTGATGTCCAAGTTGGCTGTACCACTTTACACTTCTACCAGCAGTGTGTGAGGGTTCTATTTTCTCTACAACTTTAACAAAGCTTAGTATGGTCACACATTTTGACCATAATTATTCTTGTTAATGTGCAGTGGTATTTTATTGTAGGTTTAACTACTTTTAAACGAATGTGTGGCAGCCTTTCATGTGCTTATTAGTCCTTTACATGTGTTCTTTGGTATAAAAAGTACAAGCTTTTATCAATTTTAGATCACTTTTCTTATTTTGGGATTGTTATATTATGCTATAGAATAGTATGTTATTAACATTGTGTATTTTATATTATAGTATATAATATGTATTAAGGATGAAATTCCTCTATTAGATATATAGTTTCCAAATATTTTCTCCCAGTTTGTGCCTTATCATTTCATTTTCTTAAGTGTCTTTTGAAGGATTAACGTTTCCCATTTAAAGTATTTTTGAAGTATAATTTATATATTTATATAAGAAAATAATGAATTTTATTATATAAAACCATACATTATATTATTTAATAAAATAATATATAACATTGTATATTAATTATTATTTTACATACATGTGTATTTATGTCTTTAGTCTTTAGTTTTGTACCTAATAATTCCTTGCCTAACCCAAAATCTTGCAATTTTACTCTTATGTTCTCTTTGAAGAGTTTTAATAGTTTTAGCTCTAACACTTAGGTCAATGATTGATTCCGACTGCATTTTTTGGTGAGCATCTAAATTCATTCTTTTGTTCATGGCTATCAAATTATAGTATCATTTGTTTAAGATATAATTGAAATGCCATGGCAAAAAAATTACTCATAAACATAAGGATTTATTTTTGGACTCAGTTGTCATAGATCTGTGTGCTTATCCTTATGCCAATACCACACTGTCTTCTATACTGTTGCTTTATGGTAAATTTTGAAATACAGTCGTTTAAGCCCTTCAAACTTGTTCTTTTGAAAAATTGTTTTGGCTATTTTAAGTCTTCACATTTATTTTCTATAAAAAAAAATTTGCGTAGATTTTGACAAGGATTTTGTTAAATTTATAGATCAGTTTTTTGAGGGAAAACTGCATCAATTTGGGAAAAATATTTCAGTCCATGAACGTGGCATGTGTCCTCATTTCTTTAAATTTGATTTGTTCCAGCAATGTTTCATGGTATTCAACATAAAGTCTCATATATCTTGTGTTAAATTTTTTCCAATGCATATTATTCTTTTTGATGCTGTTCTAAGTAGAATTGTTCTCTTGATTTTATTTTCTGTTGCTCAGTGCTGGCCTATAGACTTCGGTTGATTTTAGGAACTAATCTTGTATCTTATGACCTTGGTAAACTTATTCATTCTAGTATGTTTTGTGTGTAGAGGAGAAGGGCATTCCTTAGAATCCTTTATGTGTGGATTATGTCATCTGCAAGTAAAGACAGTTTTATTTCCTCAGATTTGAATTCCTACAATTTCTTCACCTTCTCCCTCCCTTTTCTCCTCCCCTCCTCCTCCTTCCTCTTGCTTTAATGTATTGGCTATAAAGTCGCTAATACAATGTTCACTAGAAATGAAGAGAACAGAGCAGAATGTATTTGCCTTTTTCTTAGTCTTTGGGGGAAAGCATTTACTCTCACCATTTAGTATGGTGTTAGACATAAGGATTTGTGTGTGTGTGTGTGTGTGTTTTAAGGAAGATACCATCTATTCCCAGTCTGTAGTGAAGTATTACTATAGAAGTATGTTGAATTTTTTTTGACAAACTCTTTGCATCTATAGGGATTATCATGTGGATTTTGTCCTTTCTTTCATTAATATGGTACATTATACTAACTGATTTTCAGATATTTAACCAACCTTACATTCCTGATATAAATTCCACTTGACCGTGATATATAATTCTTACAAAATGCTTCTGAATTCAGTGTATATAATGTTTTGTTGAAGATGTGCATGTATCTCTACTCATGATAGCTATTTGTAGTATTTTTTTCTTGATGTCTTTGTAAATTTAAGTTGTCATGCCAGTACTGGCCTTTGTAATGACTTTAGAAGTATTGCTTACAATTATATTTTCTGGAAGAGCTTGCAAAGGAATTATATTATTTCTTCTTTAAAAGTTTCACATGATTCATCAGTGAAACCACTTGAGCCTAAAATTTTCTCTGTGAGAATATTTTAAATTACTGTTTCAGTTTTCTTACATCTTATTAATATATTCACATTCTATTGTTTTCTGAATGAATTTTGGTAATATGTAACTTTCTATAATTTGTCCATATACTCTGATTTGTCTTACTCGTTGGAATTCAGTTAGGCCAATATTTCCTTATAAACCTTCTGTAAGGAATGTAATGATGCTCTTTTTTTTCACTACTGGTTTTGGTAATTTGCTACTTTTATTTTCTTGTCAGTCTAACTAAGGGTTTACCAATTTCATTTATTTTAAGTCAGCTTTTTGTTTTGTAATTTTTTTTCTATTTCTCTTTATTTCATTGATTTACCCTAACATTGATTATTTTCTTACTTCTTGCTGTGGATTAGGTTTACTCTTCTTTTTATTATTTTCTAAAGTGGCAACTTAGGTGATTGATTTGAGACTTTTTTTTCCTTTCTGACATATGCATTTAAAGATTCAGACCCTCGAAGAATTCAGCTGCATTCCGTAAATATAATGTATTTTCATAGTTTCAGAAGTTTATTTTATGATTTCTCCTTTGACACAGGTCATTTAAAGTGTGTTGCATAATGTCTCTATATTAGAGTTGTCTCAGATTTGTTTCTGTTATGGATTTCCAACATAATTTTGAGTGATTAGAGATTATATTTCATATGCTTTCAGTCATTTAAGCCAAGTGGCCTATCCTGGAGATTTTTTGTTATAGTTCTTGGGTTTTTTTATGGCTGTGACTGTGGCACGTGGAAAGTTCCTGGGCCAGAGGTCGAATCAGAGCCGGAGCTGTGGCCTATGCCATGGCCATGGCAACATGGGATCTGAGCCACTTGTGTGACCTGTCCCTCAGACTGAGGTAACACCAGATCTGTAACCCACTGAATAAGGCCAAGGATCAGACCCACATCCTCACAGAGGCAGCATCAGGTCCTTAGCCCACTGAGCAACAATGGGAACTCCTATCCTGGAGAATGTTTTATGTGTCCTTGAAGAGTGTGCATTCTGCAGACTTTGCTTGGATTTATCCTGCTGATGTTGGTTATAACAAGTTGTTTGATAGTGTAATTTCTGTTATGTCCGTAACAATTTCTTTCAAGTTTTTCTAACAGTTTTCATGAGTAGTCCACTGTAGTGTCTAATTGATATTGAATTATCTGTTTCTTTTTTCAGTTCTGCCAGTTTTTACTTCATGTATTTTTGGGATTTCTTGGTAGCTGTGTATGTACTTGAAATTTTAATATAATCCCTGATATTTTTATTGTTATAAAAATGTCTACCTCTGTAATATCTCTAATCTGAAAGTTAATTTTGTGTGATATGAATATAGTAACTTCAGATTTTTTATGGTTACTGCTTATATGTTATTTTATTTTTTCATTATTTTCAACATATTTGTCTTTGAATCTAATATGTTTCTCTCATAGGTAGCTTCTAATGGATTTGCTTTTCTACCTCTGACATGCCATGCTATTTAAGTGGCTTTGTGTAGACACTTTACATTTAATATAATGATATGTTTGGTTTTAACTTCTACGGTTTTGATATTTATCATTTTTTTTTCCTCTTTTCTTTCTTTTTAAAAATTCTTTTCCATTGTAGTTTATTATATAATATTGATTATAGTTCCCTGTATTATATAGTAGGATCTTGTTGTTGATATATTTTGGGTAAAGTAGTTTCTATTTGCTAATCTCAAACTCTTAATTTATCCCCTCAGCTCTTCTCCTTTGGTAACCATAAGTTTGCTTTCTATGCCTGTGAGTCTGTTTCTGTTTTATAATATGTTCATTTGTATATTTTTTTAGACTTCACATGTAAGCGATATCATAGGATATTTATCTTTATTCTGACTTACTTCACTTAGTATGATGATCTCTAGGTCCATCCATTTTGCTTCAAATGACATTATTTCACTCTTTTTATGGCTGAGCAATATTCCATTGTACATATGTACTGAGTCTTTATTCATTCATGTGTTGATGGACATTTAGTTTGCTTTCAGGTCTTGGCTATTGTAAATATTGCTGCTGCGAACATTGGGGTACATGTATCTTTCTAAATTAGAGTTTTCACTGAATGTATGCCCAAAAACAGGATTGCTGAATCAAATGGCAACTCTATTTTTCTGAGGAACCTCCATGCTAGTTTAGATAGTGGCTGCACCAGTTTACATTCCCACCAACAGTGTAGGAGAGTTCCCTTTCTCCATAACCTCTCTGGCATTTATTATTTGTAGACTTTTAAATGATGAGCATTCTGGCTGGTGTGAGGTAATACCTCACTGTAGTTTTGATTTGCGTTTATCTAGTAGTTACTGATATTGAGCATCTTTTCATGTGACTATTGGCCTTTTAGATGTCTTCTTTGGAGAAAGGTCTGTTAAGATCGTCTGCTCATCTTTGATTTTTGTTGTTGTTGTTGTTATTGAATTGTTATGGGGTGTTTGTATATTTGTGAAATTAAACCCTTATTGGTTGTATTGTTTACAGATATTTTCTTCTATTCCATAGGTAGTCTTTTCATTTTGTTTATGATTTCCTTGGTATGCAAAAGGTCATAAGTTTGATTAGGTCCCATTTGTTTCATTTTTATTTTATTTCTATTGCCTTGGGAGACTGATTTAAGAAAACATTGGTACAATTTATGTCAGAGACTATTTTGCCTGTGTTCTCTTCTAAAAGTTTTATGATGTCATGTCTTTTATTTAAACTTTAAGCCATTTTGAGTTTATTTTTGTATATGGTGTGAGGGTGTGTTCTAACTTCATTGATTTACATGTGGCGGTCCAGCTTCCCAAACCCCATTTGCTGAAGAGACTAGCTTTTCTCCATTAGTATATTCTTGCCGCCTTTATCAAAGATTAATTGACTATAAGTGTATGGGTTTATATTTGGCTCTATATTCTGTGCCATTGATCCATATGTCTGTTTTGATTACCATAGCTACTGTTTTGATACCATGCTGTTTTGGTTACTATAGTTTTGTAGTATTGTCCAAAGTCTGTGAGGGTTATGCCTCCAGCTTTGTTGTTTTTCCTCTGAATTATTTACTATCTTTTTTAAAAGTCAGTATCGTACAATTGTCATTTTAATTCCTCTGTTGAATTTTTACTATATATTTTGGTTATTAGCAGTTTTTCTTAGAATTACAATACGTATTTTGAACATATCCTGATATACTTACAAATAATACGAACTTAATTGCCATAAAATATAGAATCTCTGCTGCAATATAACTCCTTTCATGTTTCTTTTGTCCTAGTGCTTTCATATGTGTTATATAATACAAAATACATACTATAAAATATATATTATAAATACAAAAAACAATGTTACATTTTTTTACTTTAATTCAATTTTTCTTTTAAAAATTTAAGAAAAGAAATTATAAAATACGTATTTATAGAGCAAAGCACTTGCCATTTCCAGTATTCTTCATTTCTTTCTTTGGATTTGAGCTGCACACTGGTGTCACTTCCTTTCAGCTTGAAAGATTTCCTTTTGTATTTTTGGTGATTTAAGTCTGCTAGAAATATGTTTTCTTAGTCTTTGCATATATGTGAATATATTTCAGCTTCATATCTGAATAATAATTTTGTTGCATATAGAATGTTTGAAATACAGGCATACCTTGTTTTATTGGGCTTCACTTTGTAGCACTTTAAGACATTGTGGATTTTACAAATTGAAAATCTTCGGCAACTCAGTTTCGAACAAGTCTATTGGTGCTATTTCCAGTAGCATTTTCTTACTTCATGTTGCTGTGTCATGTTTTGGCAATTCTTGAAATATTTCAAACTTTCTCATTCTCATTAAATTTGTTATAGTGATCTGTAATCAGTTAACTTTGATGTTTTCTAATTGTTTTGGGAGCCATGAACCACAACACTATAAGATGAAAAACATGAGTAAATATTTTGTGTGTTCTGACCCTTTCACTAACCAGACTTTCCCATCTTCCTCTCCTCAGGCCTCTATTCTCTGAGGCAAATCATTATTAAAATTAGGCCATTTAATAACTCTGCAATGGCCTCTAAGTGTTTGAAAGGAAGAGTTATATGCCTCTCACTTTAAATTGAAAACTGGAAATAATTATGCTTGGTGATGAAAGCATATCAAAAGCTGAGAGGCCAAAAGCTAGGCTTCTTGTGCCAAAAAGTTGGACAAGTTGTGAATGCTGTGAATGCTAAGGAAAAGTTTTTAAAGGAAACTAAAAGTCCTACTCCACTGAACGCACAATTGATAATAAACAGTCTTATTGGGGATATGGAGAACATTTTAGTGGTCTGGATAGAAGACCAAACCAGCCAACACATTCTCTTATGACAAAGCCTAATCCAGAGCAATGTTCTAACACTCTTCAGTTCTTTGAAGGCTTAGAAATGTCATGAACCTGTAGAAGAAAACTGAGGTTAGCAGAGGTTGGTTCATTAGGTTTAAAAAAAAAAAGAAGCTCTTTTGATAACATAATAGGTGAAATGACTCATCAAGTACTGATGTAGAAGCAAGCTACAGCAAGTTATCTAGAAAATCTAGCTAAAATTATGAATGAAGGGGCTCCACTAATCCACATATTTTCAATGTAGATGAAACAACCTTATACTGGGAGACGATACAATCTAGGACTTTTATATCTAGAGAGTAGTTAATGCCTGGCTGCAAAGCTTCAGGATAGCTGCAAGTCCCTTGTTAGGAGCTAATAGAGCTGGTGACTTTAATGAAGTCAGTGCTCATTTACCATTCTACAATTCCTAATGCCCTTAAGAATTATATTAAATCTACTCTGCTTCTGCTCTATAAATGAAACAATAAAGCTTAGATGACAGCATGTCTATTTACAACATGGTTTACTGAATATTCTAAGCCCATTGTTAAGACCTATTACTGAGAAAAAGCAGATTCCTTTTGAAATACCACTGTTTATTAAAAATGCACCTGAGGGAGTTCTTGTTGTGACTCAGTGGTAACAAACCCAGCTAGTATTCATGAGGAGTGGGTTCAATCTCTGATCTTTTTTAGTGGGTCGAGGATCTGGCATTGCCCTGAGCTGTGGTGTAGGTCACAGACTTGGCTCGGATTCCACACTGCTATGGCTATGGCTGTGGTATAGACTGGCAGCTGCAGCTCCAGTTCGACCCCTAGCCTGGGAATTTCCATATGCCATACATGAAACCCTAAAAAGAAAAAAAAAAATGCCAAAAGAAAAGAAAATGCACCTGGTTACCCAATAGCACTGACAGAGTTGTAAAAGATTAAAGCTGTTTTTATTCTTGTTAACACAACATCCATTCTGCAGCACATAGATCAAGGAGTAATTTCAACTTGCAGGTCTTATTTAAGGAATACATTTTATAAAGCTATAGCTGCCATAGATTGTGGTTCGTCTGATGGATCTGGGCACACTAAATTGAAAATCTTCTGGAAAGGATTCACCATTCTAGATAGTATTAAACATTTGTGATTCATGGAAAGAGGTCAGTATAACATTATCAGGAATTTGGAAGATGTTGACTCCTGCCCTCATGAATGACTTCAGTGAGTTCAGTGGAGGAAGTAAATGAAGAATAGCAAGAGAAACAGAATTAGAAGTGGAATCTGAAAATACAACAGAATTGTAACTGTCTCGTGATAAAACTGGGATGGGTGAGAAGTTGCTTCATATGGATTAGCAAAGGAAGTGTTTTGTTGCGATTGAATATGTTCCGAGTGAAGTTGCTGTGAAGAGTGTTGAAATGACAACAAAAGATTTAGAATATTGTATAACCTTAGTTGATAAAATAGTGGTGGGCTTTGAGATAACTGAATCCAATTTTGAAAGAAACTCTGCTATGGGTGAAATGCTATCAAACAATGTTGCATGCTATAGTTAAATTGTTTGTAAAAAGAAGTCACATGATATGGTAAACTTCAACGTTGTCTTATTTTAAGAAATTGCTGCAGCCATCCCAACCTTCAGCACCCACCACCCTGATCAGTCAACAACTGTCAACATGGAGGTGAGACCCTCCACTAGGCAAAAGATTACTTAATTGAAGGCTTGATTATGATGAGCACTTTTTTGGCAGTAAAGCATTTTTTAATTAAGGTATACACATTTTTTGGCACAATTCTATTGCACATTTAATAGGCTCTAGTATAGTGTAACATAACTTGTGTGTGTACTGGGGAATGAAAAAATGTTTGTGACTTTATTGTGACATGCGCTCTGTTTTCTTCTTCTCAAACAAAACCCCAATTATTGCCAAAGTTTGTCTATAACTTTTCCCTTTCAGCACTTTGAATATGTCATTTTAATGTCTCCTAAACTCCATTGTTTTAAAGGAGAAATAAGCTGTTTATCCTTTCATTGTTCATCTGCATGTGATAAGTTGTTTTTTTTTTACCGCTTTCAAGATTTCTCTGTCTTTCAATAATTCAGCATGTCTAGGTGCGACTTTTTTTATGTTTATCCTACTTTAATTTTATTGCACTTCTCAGATTTGTAGACAATAATTTTCATCAAATTTAGGAAATTTTTGTTATTATTGTGTCACTTTTTTGTTTTTTACCTTGTCTCTCTCTGTGCTTCTTCTGTGACTCTAATTACACATCTGTTGCTTTGCTTCCTCTTATCCCATATATCTCTGAGACTGCTCATTTTTTATCTTTTTGTATTCAGTTCTTCAGATTGGAGAATTTCTAGTGAAGTATATTTAGGTTCAGTGACTCTTTCTTATGCCATATTGAATATATTGTTAAGCTCCTCTAGTAAATTTTAAATATCAGTTTTTGATTTTTTTCAATTTCAGAATTTTTGTTTTATAATTTATAATTTTTGTTATTGAGATTCTCAATTTGTTGATTTGTTAACATATTGTCCTTTAATTCCTTAAATGTTATTTCCCATCATTCTTTGAACAGATTTATCATGGTTACTCAAACACCTTTGTCTGCCACATCCAACATCTGGGAACACTGAGAAACATTATTTTTTTTTTATTTTTCCATTATAGCTGGTTTACAGTTTTCTGTCAATTTTTCAACTGTACAGTGTGGTGACCCGGTTGAGCATACATGTATAGATTCATCACAAGTGATTAGACGTAGTTCCTGGAGCTATACAGCAGGATCTCCTTGCTTTTCCATCCCAAAGGCAATAGTCTACAACTATTAACCCCAGAATCACATCCATCCCACACCCTCCCCCACCCTTCTGGTAACCACAAGTCTGTTCTCCAAGTCTGTGAGTTTCTTTTCTGTAGAAAGGGTCGCTTGTGCAGTATATTAGATTCCAGATATCTGATATCATATGGTATTTATCTTTCTCTTTCTGACTTACTTCACTCAGTAGGAGAGTCTCTAATTCCATCCATGTTGCTGCAAATGGCATTATTTTATTATTTTTTTATGGCTGAGTAGTATTTCATTGTGTATATATACTGCATCTTCCTAATCCAATCTTCTGTCGATGGACATTTGGGTTGTTTCCACATCTTGGCTATTGTGAATAGTGCTGCAATGGACATGCGTGTGCATGTGTCTTTTTCAAGGAAAGTTTTTTCTGTATATATACCCAAGAGTGGGATTGCTGGTATAGTGTAACATAACTGGGTTATATGCTGGGTCATATGGTGGTACTTTGTATAGTTTTCTAAGGTACCTCCATACTGTTTTTCGTAGTGGTTGTACCAGCTTACATTCCCACCAACAGTGCAGGAAGGTTCCCTTTTCTCCACATGAGAAACATTATTGAAAGTTTTTTTTTTTTTTTAGTTTAAGTATAGATCATGCTTTCATTTGCTTTCATTTTCTTTGCACATGTAATAATATTTTGTTGAACACTGGACATTTTAGATGCTATATTTAAGTAATTCCAGGGTCTAACCCACCATTCTATTTGAGGATTATTGTTTTTGTTTACTTTTATATTAATGATCATAACTTGCTTGGACTAAATCTGTGAAATCTCTCCCCCTGAAATGTATAGACATTGCTATCTGTCTCTGATCAGTTTCTTTTTGGTTTTTTCAGTTTTAAGTTAAGATTGCAAGATGTTTTTCTGTATTTTTAGATACAGACATTTTAAGAGGTTATATATCTCAAACCAGTGCCTTCCATTTTTTTTGCTAATGGATCTGTGTGTGAACTGGGGACTGCATTAATAGTTTTGGCCGAGTTTAACTCTCTTCTGCTTTAATTTTATGGTAGTTCCTCTCAGGTCTCCTCTGGTCATACATTTCAATTCCATCAGCTAGGGATGCTTTAGTGGCTTGCACCCAGTCTAGACTGTAGTGCATGTCCACACAACCGTGGGTATTTCCAGCATATGTGAAGAAATGATCAAGCCTTACATAACCACCTAATCTTAAGTCTCTGCTAACAGCCCGGGGTAGTTTGTGAGCCCATAGTAACACACTCAAATTGTGTGATCACTTGCAACCCTTGCAATGACAATGAGCCTGCTGGTTTTCATGGCCTACTCTATCCTGGTTGAATTGTCATACTGGGGAACACAGGAATAGGATTACTACTACAGAAGAACATCACAGACCCCAATTGTTCCTAATTGTAGCTTAGTAGTTTTCTTAACTAAATATTTCCATTTACATTCTATGCTTTTGGTCAATTTCCAGAGTTCTAAATTTGTCTTAACAGTTTTGTAAATCTTCATAGTTTCTTACTGGGAAGGAGACTTGCTGGCTTCCTCACTCCATCATGCTCTACTTTTATACCCATTTGTTTTCTTAGTGCCTAACACAAATTCTGACTTGTAGTGGACTCTTAAATTTTATTGAATTAATAAATTAAACAAGGGAGTAGGAAAAGGAAGTGTTATCTCATGCAGCTCAGGGATTCCAATGCAACTTAATAGCTTTGTTTTGTTTTGTTTTTTTTTAAGAGTATATAAGAGACATAATCTTTAGATAATTGGTCTTCAACTGAGAATGATTAACTAACAAGACTTATGGTCCCTAGAGATAAAGTGGAACAAGTCGTATATACATGCCAATTTCTGACAGTTTCTAGACACATCTATAGACCTCATGTTGCTTAAGACAGACTCCAGCTGTTATTCAAAGAAAGGGAATTGTGGTTAATGATTTAGACGGCATTTCCATTTTGACTTCAGCTCCCAGTGCCAGTTGTTGGTTGGAGACAGATTACTAATTCAGAATGTTTATTGAATACCCAAATCTCTTATTTAATACCAAGAACTCAATAATTATATAGACCACTATAACATGCTTATGTTATGTTTCTAAACAAGAAAGAATATTGGAATAAATAGTTGACCTTATGAAAGTTCAAGCAGATGAAATAAAATGGTTATACTTGGGTTTGACTTATCCATACTAACAGTTTGAGTTTTATGGAATTTTTTTTCCCAAACAAAAATCCTTAAAGATTTGCAAGAAAGTATGGAACAGAAGCTGAGTTATCAGTTTTAGAAACTGTCGCTAAAATTGTCTGCATAGCCATTTAACCATGGTTATCCTTCCCACATTTCAAGCTTTAGAGGGAACATAAAATCCAAGCAGTCAGTGGTTCGTTTATACCACCATATGGCATGATTTTGCTCTCTTTCCAATTTTTTCAAATCTCTGGTGTTAGACTCCAGATATCTCATTCTATACTTAAACTCATCCATATACACACATCCATATACATCACAAGCACTCACACACGTATTTCTATCGACTGCTGCATTTATTTTTTCTCCCCTGAGGATAAATGTATTTGGATAAGATCCGTCTACACATATACCTTATCTCTTTGTGGCCAACTGGTAGAGCTTTCCCAAGACACCAGTAGAGTTGATGGAGACAGTCATCAGCTGTAATTTTATATGCTGCTAGTATAGTAATGGTCTCTATTGCTAGGCTTCCTAAGAGAAATATTGGACAAATAATCATTCATGTTGTGGCTGATCACCAAACATTTAAGCTGAACTGCTCCATTAGCAATGCAATCTGACAATGAAATTAAAATCAAGCAGGATATCTAGATTCATTATCAATCCAATGTGACAATCAATGCAAATAATCTAAGAGTATTTAGATTAACTAAATTAAGATGGGCTAAGAAACCTCATAGACTTAAATGAGGTGGAGAAAATGCCTTGATAGCCAATAGAATAGAGAGGACTTTTGTTTATCACTTGGATAGGTTCATTAGCATTTTAGTGAAAATAAGAGATCTTTTGGTGTCAGTTGGAAAGTTGATTTAAGAGCCAAAGGAAATAGTTGCTGTTGTTCACATAGATATCATTCTAGGAACTCTACAAGGGATAATAATTGGAAGGTACCCCTGAAGTCCCATTATTCCTTGCCCTTTGGTTTCTGTGTTTATCTCCATCATAACTCTTATCATAAATATCACACTGGCTTTTTGTGTCAATAAACTCCTTTTCTAGACAATGAGCTAATTTAGAATAGGGACCGCTCTTAGCATACCTACCATAATAACTTTGTGATGAAACTCATTTTCTAAAACATGAGCTCCTTTAAGACGGGGACTCTTGTATTAGTTTTTCAATTTCTGGTTTCACTGTGTATGAAATGGAGTAGGCTCTCAGCTGTTTGCTGACTTGATGTACAAAGGGAAGAGGAAGGGAAACGAGATCATGTGTTCATTCACAGCAATGATGAGACACTTGGAGCGATAGGACTGATAAATGGTACTTTTTGGATAAGTGATGAATGGCTTTTACTATAAGGTTGTAGTATTTATTATTGGACTGAGTCTATAATTAGAGTTCACCTTATTGCCTTGCTAAGTTGATTGTACTATTTGGAACCAATTAAGGATTTTGAAAAACCTTGAAAACAAAGACTGAAATTGTGGACAGTACAAAAAAATATAGTTAGAAAACATACAGAAAAATTGTCGTTATTGTGAGCAACGTTTAGTTTAGGAGCTTCTTATAAAACTAAATTCTCATATTAGCAAAAACGTAACTTATTTCTACAAAGATTCCATGAAAATTATGTATCGAGCACTTACATACAGGCATAGTACTTGTTGCTAGGAGTACAAACATGGATTTCAGCCAAATTCCTGTCTTCAGAGATCTTAAATGCTGATTAAAAAGAGACAAGGTCATAAATAAATAAAGGCAAAATGTGTCACAGGTATGGTATTTGCAATGTGTTCAAGGTAGCTCTGTAAAAGAGGCTGTGGTCAGCTGTACAATGGGTCATGAGGTCAAGGAAGGGTTGGCAGAGGAGGTGACCTTTGAGCTGAGCATTGAAGATAAATAAGATTGGCCAGGAAGATGAGGGGAAGAGAACAGAAAACAGTAGGAGTACAGACATTGAATGCGATAGCCTGGAATCCTTATGCAAGTGGGAAGGCAGCTGTGGGTTTCACTGAAATGAGATCTGTACCATCAGGTACTGTCAGGTGGAAATGGCAGGGTAAGTAGCATATTTGATAGGAACTGAGATAAGGCTCCCTTGCAAATTGAACTTGAAACAAGCTAGATATAAATACAGATCTATTAAGGCAAAGCGATTCATGTGTCAGTATCTATTAACTGCTTGATGCTGAGATGTATTTGTGCTGAGTGGCAGGAGCTGGTGGGCCTGCCAGTCCCAGTAGGGTATAATACCAAGAGAGGTTTTTCCCAAAGAGAAGTATTTGCTTACAAGTACACACAACCCCTGTTGTATTACAATGTGATTATACTTCAGGCTCTCCTGAGAGATAAAATTGTCTATGATGGAAATCAGAGGGAGAGCACAATGCAGAGCTGGGGGCTGGTTGGCAGCATGCTAGATCAAACTCTCTTTTAACTTGTGTCAGACAGGAGATTAACATTGGTTTTTGTGATATTTTTGACTGATACTCATATAGTTCCATTAAGAACAATCTTGCAAAATTATCTGAATGCATCTACTTAAATGACAGGAATGGATGATAAATTATATTTCCATAGCTGTCCTTAAAAAGAGGGGAGCATTCTGTAGAAATTGAGGATCAGGCTTTGCTCTGTATTTTTGCAGTTATATTATTTCCCCATCTTAAATTAGTAAAGCAGTGCTGATGGGATAGTTTTCCCTAGTTCCATGGAGAGCAAGCATATTACACTATAGGGAGCTGGATTCTCCTTTTACTTTATTTATATCACTTGCAAGATGCCATAATACAAATGTCCCTCACTGTGATGAGAAATGCACATGTTTACCCAGAATGATATCTGATTCAGCATTGTGTTTGTGTTTACCCAGTATGCCCCTCTGAAAGAACAAACACATGCATTTCCTTTACCATCTGATCTTTCCTTTATTCTCACCGTCTCTTTACCATCGTTGTAGAGCTTTGTAGCTTCCAGCTCAGATTTATGAGATGATAGGCTAGTGCTGCTACCTCAAGGGTAAGATGCAACAATGATAGTCTTGAGTCCAACATAATGTTTAAGTGATGTTTTTGCTCTTTTTTCCCAGTATTTTTTATGAACTTTCACATTTACTGAGTTTTGTGAACTTCCATAGTTTTCCCGGAAATAACCAATTACAACCCTTTGTCCTGTTTACCCAGGATTAAATTTGATTGAAGTAGGACCAAGTTTGAATGTCCAATGACCATTTTCAGATTTTAGCAAAACTGGTAATGTTGCTTTATCTGTTAAAAGTGCTTTGGAAGGTTTAATTTTACTGATAGAAATTGGCAAAATTGCTATCATTGTAATTCACCCACTTCAGGCTATACCAGTATGGAAATAAGAATAGCATTTCAATAGCATTTATGAAAACAATTGTACACTTGCCAGTCTGTCCTCTCACTTCTCTCAGATAGTTTGGGCAAAGTCCAGAATCTCAAAGCCCATGGACCAGTTAGTGTTGTTAGCGACTTTGATAGAATTAACCATTTTTCTCCTCTTATCCTGTGGCTTGCTCTAATGATGTCTGCTACTTCAATATTATGTCCTGCTGTCCCCATTAAACTACTTAAATATTCTAGTAATTTTAGTATCTTTCATCTAGGTCACATCATCCCAGTTTCTTCTTGCGCCTAAAAGCAAGATAAATATAATTATTCAGACCATGAGCTACACTTTCAGATTGAAAATATTGTCACAGTTTACATCATCATGTTTTCCAGTAAGAGGATCACTAGTTGTTACTTGTAAATCTCTTTTTCAGATTTTCTATAAAATGGAATATGATCTGTAGTTGAATGAGGCAAATCTATTACAATCACTAGTTTTCACTGTCTATTGGGAGAATGGGGGGAAGGAGGAAAAATGTTTCTGGTTTGACAACTCTGCATAATTTACCCATCCAGTGAAATATCCTCTGGGTCAAACTGAAATGAGCCACCTTGTCAGTACTAGCATCATTTCCAGTAAAAGGTCTGTCTCTTTGTACTGCTTCACTGTATGGAGGAAAAGCGAGAGTCATTTATTTTGGTACACAAGTCTGTTGTGTTGGCTGCACATCTTAGATTTCTAGAACACAAGATCATCCCTTTAAAAACTCTTCCCTCTTGGGCCTCAGGAGATGAGGCAGCCTTTGGTAAACATCTAGGTAACATGCATTCCAGTTGCATGTTAAAACTCTCTTCTGCTAGGTAGAGCAAGTATCATTTGATGCCTTCCTCAGCATCAATTACATAGTTTTATTTATATGAGGTTAAGACATCTACTGGGAATCCAACTCAAACTTTAACAATGGAATTCAGGCATATCTAGAAGGCTGGAGGTTGGGTAGACTCATTGTAACCAAAATGCAAAGTGACGGTAACCCTGTTCCACAGAGTAAATTGATCATAATAAATGATGAAGTCTGGTTCAATGATCAAGATTCTGCAGCAGGGCATGAGGAGGAGAAGAGAGAAGCAGTTTTGTTTGTAATGTGGTAGCTGGTGAAAATAACATTACCTGGAATATAACACGTGACCCTTGCTGGCTTTTTCATTTATATTCCTATCAATAGTTACACATATGGACACTTTTTTCCTAACTAAAAATACAAATGCATATTTACACACTTATTTGTATAACAGATTAAAACCTCAGTTTGTATATTGGAGCAGTTTAATTACATTCACATATAAGCACTTGCATATGAAAGTTCTTGATTTGCATGGAGAATTATAGGTAGGTTTTTTTTTTTTATTTTGCTGATGCAAATGAAGAAACACCTTTGGAAAATTGGCCTCATAATTTCTAATCATATATCATTGAGTGTTGCATACAGTTTTAGGAAAGGAATTGGCATCATTTTAAGAATAAGTCATTTAGGCAGATTCTCTCTCTGTGGGAGTAGTGCTCCACAGAATAATCTCGTTTCTAGTAATACTTAAAAATTGAGCATCCAATTGTCCAAAGCTGAAAGAGATAAAGGACCGACTTGGTTCCTGGATAAGCACAGATTGGCATACTTGACTTCACTTAACTTTTGTTTGAAGAATTTATAAATGTGTTCGTTAGAAGCAATCAGAGGATTGTTTGTTTATAATCTTTGTACCAAAGATGATTGGGATCCCTGAAAGGAAGGAGGAGTAGGAAGCCATTTGTAAAGTTTAAAAGTGTCAAAGCTCAGCTTGGAAAGCAAGGGGCTATCCTAGGCATTTTCAGCCAGGTTCCCAGGTCTCTGTCTCTACAAATAAATTTCAAGGTGAGTTAAGTATTTCCTAAGGGGCAGCAAAATTCACATTAGGATTTTAGCAGCTGTCAAAAAGCCCAAGATCTCTCAAAAGACTGATTATTTAACATGAATTTTATTGTCGCTATTCTGTACATAGTGTTTGGTCTGTCATTGGGGTGTTTCTCTCCTGTTATCAGTTATTTAGATATTTGAAATTTCTCCATGTCATGAGCATGATCGTGAGGAGAAAATTTTTAGTTCTATCATTTATGTACTTTCAGTAATTACACTTCATTTATTGGGTCATGAGAAATGACATTTTGTTTCTAAGTGAATAGAGTTATAATGAATTCACTTCAGATAGTTAAATCTTAAGTCTGTAACCGAGGTGACTCTGCCCTTATAAAATCACTCTGCAGTAAGTCTTTTTTCCTCCCTGTTTATCTAAGAATAGAACCATCTTGAACACATGAAACAGTTGCCTCTTAGGAGGCTGCTGACTTCTTTATCCAAAATGAGGTTGAAAAATAGATCTTATGAAAGGGCATTAGGACACCATATTGGGAACGCATAACCATAATCCAGTGACTCAAGGTTCAGGTAGGATGTAGTCCCAGCTTTGTGGGGTAAGCCATCTACCTTCCCTTCCTTCAAGGCCTGGATGGATTTATGTATTTGCCAGGAAGGATTCTGGGCATAGTCTTCCCACACATTTCATTCTTGTCTTTGCATATCTGTTAGCAATTCAGGAACTGTCATTGCTTTGGCATATTAATTAAATTTAAACTTAGAATTGATTCCCAGTCTTTCATTCATATATATATATATATATATATATATATATATATATATATACACATACACACACACACACATATATATATACACACACACACACACATATATATATATGTATATTATATATTGAGTTGTGAATATATATGGCTATCTATAAACTGGATATGTATGTATATATATTCAATGTGTGTATTCCAACTGAAGAGTTCATCCGTAATGATAATAAAGTTCTTTGCTGTCATGGAACTAGGTTTTAAAATCTGAAAAAAATTGGGAGCACTTCAGTTATTATAAGACATTTTATGTCTGTAATATATCTTATTTACAGTAACCTAATTGTGAATGTGAGGCCAATATAATTGTCCCTATAGTTTTCACTTAGGCTGAGGGGGTTTAGATGATCTGTTCAAAGTGATAATACTAGTTATGGCAAGACCCAGTGCTGAAAACAACCTCGAGAACCCTAGTTTGGTTCTTCCTCTGATACTACTAGGCCTATGTTTTTCACTCTTGTACGTCTAGTAGCACCCATCACAACCTTGGATAAAGCACAGAGTTTAAGTTAATTTCTATTAAATTAATTAAGGCTTCCTCCTTCAACATCACAAAATATTCCCACTAAGTATGCCTAGTGGTTGTTAGCCCAACTGTATACTTTTGAAAAATGCCAAGAAGATGGCCACAACTTAGAAGATAAAACTATAATTTTAAATGAATGTTGATATGATGTTGTCTATAACATGTTTTGAGGTCAAATGTTGATACCATGTTATATATAACATATTTTGAGGTCGATGTGAGAAATCATGGGAGAATACCATCAATACATATCTCATTAAACTACAACAGTAAATACCACCACACCAAGGTCTAATGTTATCTGAGGGGAGCAGGGTGTGCAGCCCTCCTCTGTTCTTCAGATTTCTTCAAGGAACATTTCCCAATCTGCTATGCAGCCTTATCAGCCTCACTGATATGTAAACCTATTCTGTCTTGTCTGGACTCATATGTGATTCACCTTTCTTATTACACAGTGTTCACCTTTACCCCACTTTTCATGCATATCTCTTTTGTTCCCACAGCTATGAACACCTGAAGCAAAAGCCTAGTACCTGAGCTTTCCCTCAAAGCCTACTAGGTGTAGTTAATATTGTTTCTTGGATAAAAAGTAGAATCTAAACAAACATACCTTAAGTTACATTTGTCAGCCATTTGCAGGCATAGTAGAACAAATCTGAAGCGCCACAGTTTAGGAGATACAAGAGAATATATAAAGGAATAGTGATTATGATGAAATGGATGGAAAGTGAGATCTTGAAGACAGGTTAAACACCTGAAATAACAGTGGATGAGCCTGTATGGCAAGTTCCCATACACATTTGTATAACAGATCGAAAGCTCTTTAAAGATACCCAAGGAACTTATTAGCACAATGCATTGTAAGAGTAGATTCTCAGTTAAAATTTGCCAGCCTCATTAAGACAAGAGATTTATAGGCAGGCAAAGAACATACCTCCACCCTCCTCCTTACTCCTCTGAGACATCAAAACTCACCATTTATTTGATCATCAGCCTCTCTGTTCCACAAGATTACAGTGCAGTGAGAGAGAAAACTGGAAATTGAAGAGGACAGACAGTGTCCCAGCAAAATACATGACCTGCAAGATTAGCAACTGTCCTACACTCCTCAAAAGTCAAGGGGTACTTGGCTGCTTCTTAGAAAATGAGGAAAACACAGTCTCAGTGATGTGGACAGGAGCACTTGAGACAGAGATAGCAGGTTTTCATAACATGTCACCAGGCCTCATGCCCACACTTGTGTGATGCAGGGACACTGGGGTCACAGGACCAGAATATGAACTCTAAACTTATGGTGGATTTTGTTAAAACTTGAAATGTCTCTCGTGGAGATAAGTCAATAAAAGCTGACTTTTTCAAAAGGTATATGAAGATGTAAATAGAAGGGTGCCAACATGCCCGCTTAATAAACACAGTGATTTTCAGGCACTATAACATAAAAGGAGGTCATGAGCCCATGTTGGCTCCCCCTGTGAATTTCAGTGTCTGTTCATATATCCTTATGAGCAAGAGGAATCAGGACTTTTCCCCATTCTAAAGGAAACTTGTTATCATTTGTGCCAGGATCTGACTATCATCTAGTACCTATCGCTAGGACTTACATGAAATGATTAGAAAGATCAGGTCCCTTGAAGATCCCATGGCATATCTGCTGCCTTGCCGGCAAGCTAATAATGGCTATGCACACAGAATCCTGGGTTTTAGCAGATACGAATTCAGACTTAATATTGCCCAGGATGTTCAAGATCACATCAGAGAGAATAATTTGTCATGAAGATAAATAAATAATACATTTGCTAGTTAGCTTGCGAATAAATGATGACTCCTGGAAACTGTACCGATTCGAAACCTATCTAGAGCAAAATTGGGCCCACCATACAGGCAGAGCTGCTCCTCCATTTCTGACTTTAATGTTCCTGCTTCGGCACAGGTATTCCTTTTCATTAGAGCTTTTCAACCAGGAAAGCTAATACCGGAATATATTATTCCATATATTTACCTCAAACTTAATAGTACTGAAGCTTGGTGGAGAAGTTAGCATGCATGGAATACTAACAGGAAAGAGCAGAGCTGTGGAAAGAAAGAAACAGAAATAAGATGGACAGGGACAGTGTTCCTTACTCAAGAGTAATGTAAAAGGCAGAGCAAGCTTCTCGGATAGGCAAACTGGTCACAGGCAAAATATTTTGAGAAAGATTTTTTTTAAGTAGCAAAAAAAAAAATTGGAGTCTGACAGCAGAAATTTTCTGTAACTTTTACCAAATAGCGAGCATGTGGCATTAAAAAAGACAAGACACAAATATAGGTGAAATGCTAAGATTATTAGTAGAAATGAAGGTTGGCTAATGGATCCCTACTCTTAAGGACCTGTAGTAGAGTCTGGACTTTTAAGAGGGGTACTTCCAGAAAATAGAAGTCTTTTTTTTTTTTAAATGGTTGCACCCTTGGCATGTGAAAGTTCCTGAGCCAGGAATTGAAGCCGAGCCTCAGCTGTGACCTATACCACAGCTGAAGCAATACCAGATCCTTAATCCGTTGCACGGGGCTGGAGGTTGATCCCCTGCCTCTGCAGTGACCTGAGCTGCTGCAGTGAGATTCTTAACCCACTGTGCCATATCAGAAACTCCAAAAGTCATTTTTTAACAACAAAAGAATACTGAAAGGATATCTGAATCCATGTGAGCAGTAATGTCACCGGTCCTTTTGCCTTTGTTGACTTACCTAAAAGTAGATGAGTATGATGTTAAGAAATGGCTGGTGGACCAGAATCAGTAATTTTTGTTTCATACTACTCTTATTGTGATTTTGAGCTATGGTTTTCATGGTGCATTCTTATATAAATTTCCAGGTATATATGTATAATTTGTCACACCAACTAAGCAGCAAGCTCCCTAGGAGAAATCATGCATTTTACTTTGTATTCTTCTGTATAGCACCTAGTACATTGCTTGCCACATTAAAACACACACAAACACATATACAAGGTACCCCCCCCCCAACCGATACTCATATGTGGAGGGACTGGACTGGAGTTTGGTGGTGGTGCCTTCAGACACATGGTGATTGTTTATGGCAAATAATAGTCTCTTACAAACACTTTGAGGACAGGGGCATCTCAGTATCCTCAGCATCAGGGATGAAACCTAGCACAGAGTGGGTACCAGTAATTGGCAAATATAGAGGCCTGCTTGATTGTCGATTCTATTTAAGGTGCCGTCCCACTTTGTAACCTGCATCTCTACAGCCCTTTCACTTCATCGTTCTCTCAGAGGATGACTAGGCACAAGGTGGAACTAAACTTCAGGAGAAGAAATTGGGTCAAATGAGCCTCAGGTGTTGAATTTGACAGGCAAGATTACGTATGACTCCCCTGAGCTGAGGAACTGTGAAATGTCCTGAGATGAACCGGGCATAGGAGAGGGGGAGGTTGACAGTTATGCTGAGAGGCTGGAATAGAAGCAGAGGCAGCGACTGGAAAATGGCATGGCTCCAAGACTTGGGAGCCATGGAGGAAGCAGGTGATGATTTGTGGAGCTATCTTAGTCTCCGACAGAAACAAGAAAAGACAGTTTCGACGAACAAGTTGAAAGGGATGGAATATGATAAATCTGAGGGGAAATAAGCATGCAGCTTATACACGTGTGAGCATAGTACGTGTGCTCTCACTTTGAGGTCACTGTCCAGAGTGTTCTCTCTCCAGAGAGCCCTGCAATTCCCATCATTTCTTCTTTTAGGACCTCACTCATTCATCACATTATCAATGAGGTTTTCTGTGACCATCATGCTCAAAACAAAGCAGTCTATTTCCCCACCCCTCTTGTATAATCTGCTTGTTTTTCTACATAGCATTTATAATTTCCCAAAATAGCATCTCCGTATTTATTTATGGTCTGTATCTTTTGAATGTAACGAAAGGGCCATGAAGGTGGTAATATTGTCTGTGTTTGTCCTCTGCTGCCTCCCTAGCACCTACAGTAGCACTTAGAGCTTAATAGACACTTATGAATGGATGAATGAATGAATGATGGCAAAGTCTCCGTGGAAAGCACTGAGAACTGGGGAGGGCAGAATTCTTGATCCATCACAGATTTTTTTATTTGCTGGATAATCAGGTTCTCTTCACTGGCTCCAGTGTGTCATCTGTAATATTGTGTGAGTTAGGAGAGGTTGAGGATAGGAATAACATCATATTTCCCCAGAGAAGAAGTTACATGAGTCCATTTCTTTGAATTTCTTCTGGTTCATAGTCCTATAACTTTGTGAATCTAAGATTCTATGATCTAAATATTCTATTTTCCCCCACAGTGAATGCTTTGCCTTTAAATCAGATGAATATCTCAATTTTACATGAGATCCAAAGATGAGCTTTATTGGTGATTTATGTATGTTTGTACATACACACACACACACACACACATAATAACACATATATATGTATACAAACACGACTTAAAAAAGAAATCAAAATAAACAGTTTTTATGCCATTAGTCTGCCAGTTACTCGAAATTGGCAAACTGGCTAATATATCTAGTTGAACCAAGGGGAAGGACATTCAAAGTAGTTTTACTGATGTATTTTCTTTTTTACCACCTGTTATCTAAAAGAATAGACCAAATGCAGTAGACAATTCCTTAGCTGTTATTTAGAGAAATGGTTGAGCTTGAATCAATATGATATTTTGCCCTGTAGGTATTGAAAATCATTCTACTGTTGTAGCTAATTGCTTTGATATTCTGCAGAAGTACGAAGTGTCAGCTATTTATTAATAAATCTGTTTTTGTAGTAGGAGGGTGCATCATTACTGTTTATCACGTACCAGCAGAAAAAGTACTGAAGCCCTGAATAGAGCATGTAATGAAAGACTGTCAGTGTGTGGCATGTCTGTTGATTAAAAAGCCAATGAAGGGATACACAAGGAGAAGGACAGTATACATAGAATTCTTCCAAAGCCTTCATCACCAGTGATCACTCTTATATGGATTAGAAGCTGTCAGATATAATCATTTATCAAGAAATATTGAAATGGGGAAATATAAAATTAAGAGATTTCTGATTGCTTGTCACAGTCAGCCACTGGGCAAGGCTTGCATAGAACTCATGAGATTAAGTAGATAAAACACACATTTATTTGATTCTCTGATGTAACTAAATTGAGAAATGTTTGCAAGACAGATTTCTCATCTCTTTTACTCAGCAGTGAGTGATAGAAAAAGCAGACCTCTCTCTTCATCTTTTCAATAGCGCTCTTCTTGAGGCACAAACCCTAGCACAAAATTGTTTCCTCAGACAAAAAGGAATATTAGAGGAATGTACTCCTCCATCATATCCAAGCCATCATGTACTCAAATTATGCTGTATGTAGATGTCTATGAATTATAATTTGGGGAGCATTGAGAAAACCTTCTTAGTTTCCAGGGATCATTCGTACCAGTTTTACGCACTTTCTGAAATCATTATCACAGTGCTTGACAGTTATAGTGATTCTAATCCTATGGATTGTCTTTCTTCTGGTCCAGTGTAAGGATGTTTAAAGACTAGTTTAAGGATGGCACCAACAAAATGAACTGTATCATGATAAGAAATACGGTATAGCTCCTGCGGGCCCTGGCTCAGAAATTCAGAGTATCTGAATATGCTTATGGGGCCCCCAGTTAGTCCAAAAAGACAACTGGACTCTCTAATCTGACAGAAACTGTAAAGCATTTCAGAACATGTGAATTAAATGCCTATTACTATGTGCCAAGCAAAGAGGGAGGAATACAAAGTGACTTCTGTTCCTAGTGAGAGGCGAGTATATAAATAAATAATTGTGAACATGCAATATGCCAGTTGAGGAATAGGTTATGTTTCTTGCGGTTTATATAGGAATTAGCTACACACTGGGCTTGAGGGAAAGGTTCAATAAAGATTTATAGAGATGGACATTTAAGTTGTTTCCATGTCTTGGCTATTGTAAATAGTGCTGTAATGAACATTAGGAAAGGGAAACTGTGTGTGGGGGGTAGGGATAAATCGGAAAGATGAGGTTAGCATATACACACTACTATATACGAAGCAGATAACTAACAAGGACCTACTGTGTAGTGCAGGTAGGTTTACTAAATATTCTATAATAATCTCTGCAGAGTGGAGAATGGATATATGTATGTGTATAACTGATCCACTTTGCTGTAAACATGACACTAATACAACATTGTAAATCAATTATACCCCAATAATTTTTTTAAAAGATTTACAGAGAAAGTGATCATAAGGAGAGACTTATAGAAGGATTTAACAGGTCATCAGGTAGACCAGGAATTTAAAATATTACAAAAAAGAAAGCATCTTGCACAATGCCTGGTACCTCTCCTATCACTGCTACTTCTAATTCTTTCCACCCCAGCCTGAATCATTTATCTTTCTCTTCTGTAGCAGCTTTCATTCTTATAGTGTTGTGTAGCTAAGAATATTTACATATATTTTCTCGTTTGATCTTCTAGCCACCTTCAGTGGTTTGCAGGCATAGCCAAGATTGGCCGAGTACTGCAGAAAATTATCTGAGTGGTGGTTTTCCCAACTTTTCCAAGAAGAGTATGTAGAAGGCTCCATTCTAAATGCATCATTACATGCCGTGGATGTCATAGGGCATTAAGACTTCATTCTGTGTTTGAGAAAGCATAGGATAGACTTTCACCAAACTTATCTCCTCTGTCCTGACCACAAAGATAGACTATACTTTCCAGCTTCCTCAGAAGTGAAGTGGGGCCAAGTGACTAAGTTCTATTCAATATAACTAATAGAATTGACATGCAAACTTCTCCACCAGGCTAATAAAATCATCCAGCATACCTGTCTTTATGCTTTCCCTACCCACTGGTTGAAATGAGAGAACTCTGAAGATAACAGAGAAGAATAGAGCCATAAGGTGGAAGGATCTTGAACTGCTAAGTTGCAGTGAAAAAGCCACCTGCCACAAACATTGTTGAACCTTTTTGCAAACAAGATGCGATGTTTTACTATGTTAGCCATTAAACCTTAGGCATTGTGTCTTAAATGGATTAGCCTTCCTTGATTAACATAGCAGAAGAGGTATTTTCCCCAGATTTACAACTAAGGAAATAATGATTCATGGAAAATGAAACTTAGACCAAGGCAAAATGGGAAGTAGATGATAGAAGATCCATTTGAATGCACATCATGTAACTCTAGAACCTGTGCTCTTATCTTTATCCACAACATCTCCTCTACTTTGAGGTCAAAGAGCTGCCCTGCTGCTGCACGAGAGCTAGGTCCAGCATAAATGCTCTTCAGTAACTAGTGATTGGGTGATTCTAGCTATCTGAATATACACTTTGGCTTTGAGGATAAAGTCCTATTTTTTGTTCCCTTCAAAGTTAGCTGAGCACTTGCCCTTTTAATTACTGCTGGGGAATTGGTATGTGGCCCGTTTTCTACTACCTGGTGCCATGGAGACCCATCTCTGTTTCTTCTGCAGCTTTGTTACTCAAAGCATGATCTGTACACCAAGAGCATGGTCATTCCTGGGAGGTTATTAGAAATGCAAAATCTCAGGCCCCACTCCAAGCCTATTGGGCCAAATCTTCAGCTTAACAAAATCTCCAGGTGATTCTTATGCACATTTAATTTTGAGAAGCGTTTGTCTACAGAGTTGCTATACTTTGAGATTTGCTTTCCTGAACTAGAGTGCCCCCAGCATCTGTGTCTTACTAGCCAGTGTCCTCTTCATGTCAGCAAGTCTCTATGCATCCTCTTACCTTGACCACACCATTATCTGGCTGCAGCTGTGTTGACATAGACACCTGCTTTGACTCACATCTGGCCTGGCTTTGACTTTACTTCATGTGCTCTAGCCATCCCAGACTGAGAATCTGGTGCCTGATGCAGGCATCAGCTCTTGTAAAATTAGGTGTACACTCAAAGGAGTAACATTTAAATGCTCTATAGTGACTTAAGGTTTTATATTAGCTCTAGGTACTGAATGGGAATCTATGGGAAATGAGCCCTCGACTAATCGATGATTTTGCAGGTTTCTGTTAGAGGGAAAAGACCAGGACGTAAGGAGTTATCCTTGCAGGGCCTATTGTGTTAGGCACCTGGTTTTATTCATTTTTTGGACTAATTAGCATTTTCTCTTTCTCCTCTACTACATAACATGTTGGTTTACTTTCCTCTTATGACACTGTAAAAATAAAAGTAATATCAACTCCCTCCTTGTAAATGAGAATATATTACTGCTCTTAACTGAAATACTTCAAATGTCAGCAGGCAAGGATGATAGCATCTTCTGTGTTTATTGCCACCCAGGCATCTGGCTTTGAGAATCAGCCAGGAATAGAAGTAAAGAGGCTTGTACTCTGAGGTAACACATACAGCTATAATCTCTGAACTGGGTGGCTCAAATATTTTAGTAGGTCAAATTTCGAGTTTCTGGCTCTGAAATTCAGTTACTCAGAAATAATTCAGAAATCCTATTCATTGGGAATCTTAGCATGTGGCCCACTCCAACTGCTGACAAGTAAGGGCTTTATAGTGGCATTTTGTCAGCTATCCTTGGGATGTTGGGAAGGGGAGTGTGGGTTCTGGGGCCACATGACTGTGTCTCAGTTCTGGCTCTGTCCTTACTTGCTCTTTGAGCTTATAAAAGTTAACCTGTTGAGATCTCAGTTTCCTCCCTCAAAATGGATTTACGTGGTTCTTGTAAGGTTAAATAGTATGACATGGAAAGTATTTGGAGTGGAACAGACAGCAGTATAAAATCATCCAGAAAAATCAGTCCTTGTTTTTTGCACCCATTTTCACCGTTGCTATCTTTGGCATGTGTAAAAAGACAGGATTTAAAATACACTAGCCCTATCTTTTGCTGAAATATTTTCCTCTGTTTCTTGACTGAAAACATACTATATGAGTGTTGAAAGTAACCATATCAAATGTCAATAGCCTCATGGATAGGGGCCCTAGGCTACCAAGAAGCCATGTGAGGGCATTGGACATAGAGGTTAAAATATTAATTGTTTTATCATTTTTTTGAACATTGTCCCTGGCTTCTCCCTTACTGATAGTTTGGCTTTCCAGACTTCCAGTATGATTTCCCACACGGTCTTAATTATACATGGCCACAGCAGTCTTGAGTTGATTCAAGACATCAGAACAACATGTTGTTTCTGAGTTCCTCTGTCAGTCCCTGGTTTGGGGAGTTGTGTTTGAAAGAAAGCTTTCTTACAGTGATAAGTATCAGTGTGATAAGGAACAACAGCTTAGTTGTCAACTCTCATGGTTCACATGCCTCTTAAGACTCTAAGTGTGTTGTGCGATTCTGATATTTTATCTCACATTTCCCTCTTCTCTGTTGTCCAATCATTGGTTAATGATACCAAAGGGTAACACACTTTCAGAGTGTTATGTCCCCTTCAAATCTTTTCAGAACTGATTTAATACCATTTTATGGGCCTGTGCAATTCATCCAAACCCTTAAATCATTTTTCTTTCCTCAGCTTAAAGCCTTTCAATTGTATTCCTTCACTGATAAGCCCTAACATTATAACAGTTTACAATGTTCTTGCTCTTAGACATGTAAGGGAAAATAACTGTGGTATCATTGCCAATGTTTATCATGGAGTTTTTTTTTTTTAATGGAGCATTTTCTGGAGTATGAAAACAACAAACATTTACCAAACAGTATTTTCATATTTAGAAAATGTCTTTGAACAGGAAATGACAGTTGTGGCCAAGTTAACTGTGACTTGCTTCCAGTATATTTTCAGCAGCATTATTTTCAGGATAACCAAATCTTCACATTGAACATATCACTTTTCTTCAAAAATGAATATTGAAAGCAAAGAAAAAAATCTATTATGCTTTGCTTATAAAGCAAAGTTGAAATTTTTAACGTTTTATTCAGTTATAATTTTTCCCAGAACCTATTCCATTTCTACAGACCCAATGATATTCTTCATTGAGTGTAACTACTTTTCTAGTTTTTGCCTTCATAACTCATTTTTCCTTTTTTTAGCATTCTTATTGTGGAATAATTATTTTAGCACATCCTATATTCTCTATTGTTTGAGGATGATGTTACATGTCACATTCATTATTATAGTCCTTATTTACATGGAATAATGTCTTATGTATTATAGATTCTCATTAAATATTTCCTGAATATTGTCTGAGTGAATAAACAGAAGGAAAAGTAGGACGGTCATAAATATCAACTGGAAGTACTGAGTTATAATTCTGGTTCTGCATCTGAAAATATGCCTTTGGATAAATGTGGCAGATAGACTTTATGATCTTCACCTCCTAATGTTCACACCCTTGTGTGATAATTTTCTCTAGTGTGTAGGCAGGTTCATGACTTGCTTTTACTCAGTAAAATTCAGTGAGTGCTGAGATGTATAAGATTGCATAATTACACTGCATAACACGTAGTGCTCATCCTCGCAGGGTTTCTTTCTCTCCCTTTCTGGCTTTGAGGAAGCAAGTAGCCATATTGGGAGCTACACATGGCAAGGAACTGTGGCTGGTGGCTAGGGGCTAAGGAGGGCTCTAACCAATAGCCAGTAGGAAACAAAACTCAGTCCTACAACCCCAAGGTATCAAATTCCTCCAACACCTGAGTGGACTTGAAAGTGGGACCTGTGCCGGTTGAACCTCAGGTGAGGCCCCAACCTTGTTATGACATCTGTATTACAATGAGGCGTTGCCCTAAGCAGAGGACATAGATAAACTGTGTTCAGACTCATGACCCACAAAAACTGCAAGAAAACAAATGGTGAGTTGTTTTAATATTGCTACGTTTGTGACAATATCATTACATAGCAATAGGAAACTAATACATGAAGGGACTTAATGAATATCATTTCCATAGTTGTAAACTTTAAATAAAATTATCCTTCTTGCCTTCACCATGGCATTTTAAAAAACAGTTAAAATGAAAAGACAATACATTTAGAGAAATTTAAAACACTAAAAGACTATATGAACTTTTTATTTTAAGAGAAACACTTTACTAATATGACTCCATTTATTCTTCCAACCACACTTTGAAGAATATAATATTATCATCCCTCTTTTATAGTCAAGGGAACTATTATAGCTATCTTCCAGATGAAGAACTTAAATCTCAGAGAGGTCAGTTAACCAGCTAAAGATAAGACAGTTTGTAAATGGTGGAACTCAAAGATTTAAATTCTGTATTGAATTCCAAACCCTGACACTTTCTACTGATTGCTAGTAAAACAAAGTATGTTGAGAACCACATGAAGCCTGTACCTCTATCTGTATATTTTCAGAATAACTAAAATCTTTAGGGAAAATTTAGCATTTTACAATTATGATAAAAACTGTAATTCTTAGGTTTAATGAATAAACTAAAGTGTCCTAAATCATCCTGCCACAAATGCTATATCCCATTCAACAACCACAAAAGACATTTATCAGGGGCTTTTTATGTGCCAGGCCATTTTTGAGCACATAACATATATTATCTCAATTAACAAGAAATGAAAAACTAAAATTTTAATTGATTTTATTTTCTCAATACACTCATCTCTTTTACATAGCTTTCCTTACTCTGAGCAAGTAACTAAAATAAATTCGGAGACCTCATTTCTTTTCTCTGCTATGCTAATAGCTTGTTACATCATTTTATAGAAACTGAATAAACTTCAATGGAGGCTAGAGAGGCTTATGTAAATACTGCCAGTAGCACATAATTTTAATCTTTAAATCCTGCCATGGCGTATGGGTAGAAAAATGTGTTGTTGGAAGGCACATTGCTGGTCTCTTGCTATAAATTAGTCTTTCTTGGCAGAGAGCCTGACATCCATTGGGCCATTATGTCATTAAGTGGATTCATGATGCCAAAAAAAAAACAAAACAGAAATAGGATCAACTCTCCATTTCTCTCTCTAGGTGCCTAACTCTTTGATCAACTAGAAGGGCCACTGCTTTAATCCAGACCTCTTCGGCAGTGAAAAGATTATACCAGGCAACCTCTTGAAAGCTCAGTGGGCAGGCACATTTATCAGGTATCCTTTACCTGAGGTGCAATACCTTCAGTCCTACTAGGGAAGGAACCTTCATTTTGGCATCAGATCCAAATTGCATTCTTTCATTCATTACCATCAAAAGAATTGATGCATTAGACGTACTTGTCTGTGTGTACGGTTCCCAGTCAGTTGGGATATGAAGTACAAGAATGTAGTAATTGGCACCCCAAATTGTCAGTCATGCCCTTTTATTACTGGAGGGTCTATCTTTGCACTCCCCTGTCCTTTGGAGTGTACCTTTATTGGATTTATGAAAATGGCTCTTAAACCCGTATTACTCTTTGTCATTGAATTTTAGTCCAACTGCCTCTAAACTTCAGCTGCTTACAAGTCATGAACCAATTTAATAAGATATATACATTGAAATTAACCACTTTGGTTCCTAAGCTGTGATGTTGAACATTTAAGAGAGCTAATTAAACCTGTAACTTTTCAGCTTCTTCCTCATCCTCACTGGATCGTGGATGGATTCTAGAATGTGTATTTTTGATGAGTACCTGAGGTTATTACAATATAAGAGCATTTAATAAAGTGTAATTGACCTGAGGGGCTCCTTTCTCTTTAATGACTCATAATGCACTCTGAGATCGATGCCATATTCTATACCTATGTTCCCAACTTACCTCTAGGTATCTCTGATGTCATGGATTCACACACCCTAGATTTGATTCCTAACTTAATAGTGATTTTATAATAAGCCTCCAAATGCCCCAGAACTTTTGTTCAAACTGTTCCAGATATTTTAAAAAATTATTGTTCTGGAAAATTGTAAACATATACAAAATAGGGAGAAGTTTAATAAAACTCCACATACCCATTGCTAGCTTTGACAATAAACCATCTGCACCTCATTCATGTCCCCTCACCTTTGAAATAAATCTCAGATGTCATACTTTATTTGTAAATATTTTACTATGACTCTCTAAAAGATAAATTTTTTAAATCTCCATACCTTTTCATGCATATAAAATAATCAATGATTTCTTAATATTAGCACAATTCCAATTAGTACATATTAAATTTTTCTCAAATCTTGATCTCTCGTCATTACCACCACCATCATTATCATCATCATCCTCATCTACCTTCTATAATTTTTAGTTTGTGCAATCATATTCCAAGTAAAGGAATACATTGACTTTGGTCGATAGAGCTTTTAAGTCTAAGTGTCCTTTTCATATCTTTTTCTCCCTTTGCTGTTTGTTGAAGAAACTAAATTATATTTTCCTGTAACATCTACTACAGAAATTGTTCATTAAATTTCCTCTGTTCTTTTCATTTCCTGTAAGTTGAATTTAAACTTATAGAGTTGATCAGGCTTAAATTCTGATCTTGGGAGTTCCCGTTGTGGCACAGCAGAAACATATTCACCTCATATCCATGAGGATGTGGGTTCGATCCCTGGCTTCACTCAGTGGGTCAGGGATCCAAGGTTGCCCTGAGGGGTGGTGTAGGTCACAGACATGGCTCAGATCCAGCATTGCTGTGGCTATGATGTAGGCTGGCAGCTGGAGCTCCCATTTTACCCCCAGCCTGGGAACTTCCACGCGCTGTGGTTGTGGCCCTAAAAAGCAAAAAAAAAAAAAAAAAAAAAAAAAAAAAAAAAAAAAAAAAAAAAAAAAGAAAGTGATCTTTAGGCAAGAATACTTCAGAAGCAGAATCATTTGTTTTCATTTGGGGTTTCATCATATCTGCTTGTCTTTGTGATGTTAATAGCCATTGATAATCAGCATCTTGGTCCATTATTTCATTATGGTACATCACATGTGATATGGCAATATTCTAATTCTTTCATTCTTTCTTTATTCAATAACTAGAGTATATCCTGGAAAGAGAGAACATTTACTTCCTTAACTACTTGTTTACTTTGAGGTAGATATTCCTTTTGGGAATAACAGGTGAACTGCTTGACTCCTTATTTACCAGTATTCATCAGATTCCTAAACATCTTTAGCAAATGACCAAGCAGTTTCAAAAAATAAATGTGATGAATATTCATGCATTTAAACATATCTGAAGTGCTTCCATCCACTATAGTTATTATCTTCCTTGATGCTCAGATTTTCTTATCTCTTCTCCCAGTTTTTTTTTTCAGTTTTATGATTCCTTTTCTTTCAATCTACTGTAATTATCAAATGTGACATGTGAACCCAGCATCACTCAGCTATCTTTTGCTCCTATTTGCTTATTTGCTCCATTGCCACCTGAAAGAAGAGTGTCTGAGTAGACTAAGTATAAAGTCTACTCTGCTTTATGTCAGTTATGATTGTGTTGATATCCTATAGGCAGTCAGGTACATGAATCTGGAGTTAAAGGAAGCTAAGCATGGAAATACATATGTAGAAAGCACTATCTCATAAGTAGTGGTAGAGCCATCCAAGGCAATAAAATTCCCCAGAAGGCTAAAGAGATAAGGTTACAGCCTCACATTATACAGTGTGCAGAGAAAATGGAGCAAGGGAAAGAAACAAAGAGTGGCATGAAAGAAAACTGGACAGCAGGGACAGGGTGATTTAAGAGAAGCCAGAATGGGGAAAGGAAGTATTTAGAGAACAGCTACTGGGAGAGGGCTTAGAGTCTCTTGAGTTTATCATTCAAGAGGCAATTAGTGACCCTTCATCAGATGAGTAAAGAGTGGCTCAAATTGGTTAGACAACATGCTCCAAAATCATAGCTGATAAGCAGCTGAATGAGGATCCAAACCCTGGTATTCAGCCTCCAAATTCTCTGCCCTGGCCACTATGCAACTGCTGATCAATCAACTGCATTGTAGTTTCCATGGCAAATAGCTATCCACGTTATCCCTGGAGGCGTAATTGTTATGACATCCTGTCTAGATGGGATTTAGAGTCTATTTGGATGTCCCTGATGGCTGTGATACATATCTCACTCTTGGCCCCATAAAATATGTTAGAAAAGAGGCCAAATTCTCTAGATCTTCTGGCACTAGTGTTTTCTGCTCTGAAGTACAGTCCCTCAGTCCATAACTGCCCTAAGACAAGCTGATATGTGTGTGTATGTGTGTGTGTGTGTGTGTGTGTGTGTTTGGCACACTGGGTGAGGAGAAGAGAACTCACATATGTGCATTTATTTGTGTGCAGACCTATGCTGATGGCATTTCTGTGATCAAGGACTGTTCTGCATTTTCTTGTTATTTAGCCATAGTTCTAAACACCGTGTAGATAATGGACCTGGCCTTGAATGAGGTGATCTTGGTCAGTTCCAGGCTCCCCAGCCCTGAAATTGTAGTGGCTATGTAGATTAAGAATAAGAAGGAAGAATCGGTGCTGTTTCAGAAATAGACTTCTAATCAGAGAGCCAGAATTTTACCTAATTTGCATCAATCAAGTTCTCTCTGTTTTCTCACAAAGCTCTTATTTTTTTCCCCACATGCATGGTTAGTGTTTTATTCTTCGAAGAATGTTTCTAAAACATCACACTAAGACTGAAAGGTAAAGTTTAGAATAGTTTTATAAGGATATAGCATGTGTACTGATTGTTCACTCTGCAAAATCTTGATCATACAGCTTATGATACACCTAGTTGGTGGATTTCTGATCTGGTTAAATTTGTGTCTAAAATACTTGTTCTTATATTATGGGTTACCCTTCCCTTCAAAGTTCTACTCATTCATTCATGTATCATTCAGACATTAGTTATTCATTTAGTAAGCATGGTGGCTTTTGCTAATGCTCTTCTTTCCCCCTGAGATCTCTGTCATTCCTACTATTGTATGGATCCAACTTCACTCTCACTACAGTGGACTTAGTGACCCTCCTCTGTGCTCTCCTAACATTGCCTTCGTACTTCCACCACAGTGAAGTTATCTTTTTTCTCTTTGAGTAAGTTATCTGAGAAAGGGGAAGTGTTTTATATATTGTGTCTCATATATGTAGGAACTCAGTAATGAGTATTTGCTGTGATGAACAATCTTTGTTTAGAGCTCAGTATATGAAAATCACATAATGCCATCTGAGTTGTGCTGTCTAAATGATAAAGTCTGAGATATCGGTGAAATACAGCTGAACTATAGGACTTTTATAATTTATTTAATTTAGCATTTACGTATATATGTTTGTGTGTATGTGTATTATTTTCAATATAAACAGTTAATATAAGTCTGTGGAGTATGTATGTGAATACGCATGTGTGTTAAGGTAGATACAGGAGTTCCTGTTGTGGAGCAGCAGAAACGAATCCAACTAGGAACCATGAGGTTGCGGGTTTGATCCCTGGCCTTGCTCAGTGGGTTAAGGATCCGGCGTTGCCGTGAGCTGTGGTGTAGATCACAGACACAGCTTGGATCTGGCGTAGCTATGGCCTTAGGCCAGCAGCTACAGCTCCGATTGACCCCTAGCCTGGGAACCTGCATATGCTGCGGGTGTGGCCCTAAAAAGACAAGGTAGATACAGATTGGGTTATGTAGACTATAAGCAAGTACATTGGTAAGTCCCATAAAGAATACAGAGGAGAGATGTAGCGCTTCTGACTTTAATGGCACAACTTAAATCTCCTCTCCTTCTTGCCCCCACCACCTCCTTTTTTGTATCTGGGTCTACTTATTTTGAAAGTGTATAGCAATAACTACTTGTGGTACCCAGTAGATACTAGAATGAGGACCTCTTTCATATCAATAGTATACTTACCTTGCATTTTGAGCCATAGGCTAAGCAGCTGGAGGGCCAAGGTCGGGCCTTACATGTATATAGATTCTGCAAAATGTCTGGACTGGAACTGTAACATAGTAGGAGCTTAGTGAATGCTCAAGGATGAGTGGATACCTATGGAGGAGAATTCATGCATTTAGCTTAAACAGCACACAGCCTCAGGGACAAAAGGCAGGTGATTTCTAATGGATCTACTGGAATGTGTGGCTCTATCCTCAAGCAAAAATAGAAGCAAATACCACTCTGAGTTTGAATTATGCTCAAGTTTTCAAACCATAAACAATCAATGAAAAAGGATCATATCACTGTGAATTCTCTGAGGTCTCTTTCACAGAGTCTCACTGAAGTAAGAAGATGGGGTAATGATGACTGGGTTTTCAGAGGAGGTGGACCACTCTCCTCTGTGAGAGAGTTCAGATATGCATTTAGCATTTGAAAGCCTTCCCAGATATGAAGAAAGACGCTCAGCAAAAAGTGACTGTCTTGAATAATTTTAACACCACAAACAGAGACCAAAAAAAGTGACCATCTATTTATATTTTAAGAATTACCCGTTTTCATTGTGTTCATTGAAATGCAATCTCCTGACTGTCTAGAAGAAATGTCATCCCTAAATATTTAATGCCATTGGGTTTCCAATTTGAAGAAAAAAATGAGAAGCAAAAGAATACTTTCAGTGACAGTTCTTTGAATTTTTGATGCTGCTTACTTTTCCACAGAACAATGAGTGTTTCTTAACAGATTAATCGGGCTGTTATATTGTAATCTTTCCGGTTAGCCTTTGCCATTTTCATTGGTGGGGTTGCTTTTATAAAACTTAGGGAATTTGCTTGGCACATGTTTGTAGTTGGTATACATCTGTTTCTCCCTCTAGCCCTGCCTTCTAAGTATCTCTCATCTCCCTTGAAGGGCAAAGGCCAGTTTCAATAATATTGAATTATGCCTCTTTTGTTTCTATTGAGATCTAATTGACATATATCATAGTTTTGGGTGTACAACATAATGATTTGATATGGTATAAACTGTAAAATTATTATTACAGTAAGTTTATTTGTCCTTTATCACCACATATAGCTACACATTTACTTTTTCTTGTGATAAGAAATTTTAAGATTGTCTTAGCAACTTTCAAATATACAATATCGTATTGTTAATTATGATTAGTGTAGTCACTATCTTGTACATTATATCCCAAGGACTTATTTTTCTTACCATTGGAAGCTTATACCTTTACTGGCTACTACATGTGCTCTATTATAGATGTCAGACTAGGTACTCAGGATTTTAAGATCTGTTTCATGATGAAAGATAAACACATTATCCAGATACAGTTTTCTCTAAATTAAATCAAGTGTGCAATTTTCATGGCTTTGTTTAAAATTTAATGCTTTTGAGGATTATTGTCTTATTTATCAAGCTTCAAAATTCAAGTGCAATTAAGATATAAAGAAAGCTATTTTTGTGCCTGATGAGTGACCAGGTTCATTTCTTTCTTTGACAGAGGACAGACCCCTCAATCGCTGATAGGTGTTCCTGTTCTAACAAAAGCTACACTCATAATTGTCTGGTCGGTTGTTAGGAGATTCAATACATTGATCAAAACACTTGTTCAAAACTGTCGTCTTGATAACTGCTTTGTAGCCATTTGTTGCTTTTGGTTATTGCTGCTGCTGTCACTGCCAGACCATAGCTGTCCAGTAGACCAACCTCAAGCCATGTTTCATTATCTTCCCTTCGAAGAAGTGAAATCACTCCATGACATTGCCACCTGCACTGTGTTTTCAATAGAAAAATAAGTAATGGACACACATTATTCATTGTATCACACCTAATTCCTGTTCTGGCCCTAGCATTAATTACTTTGATATTGACCAATTTTGCTTAATGGGTTGGAGCCTTAGTTTTTTTGTTTATAAAATATATGAACTTGACAGATGTTTTCGAGGATGCCTTCCAGCTCTGATGGTCTATGATCTTATTTGATCAAATGAAATAAAATTCATTAAATGCTATATGAAGGCAATGATTATGATGTCAGAGAAGATGATTGAAGGCAGGTGCGGCCTCAGTTTATCCACAAAGTTATTTATTGCACCAGGATTCTATCAGGGTATTCTCTGCTGAGAGGAGGAGGTGAGCAAGAAGTAATCTTTCATAACTTAGTTATATGATGCTATTCATTTTCTACAATGTACTCAAGATTTTTATGATTATTTTTAGCGCCCTTCACACACCCACACAAAGATATCCAATACTTACTGATGACTCCAGAATTAAAATGTATGCTGTCATTGAGTTTATTTTTCTCTGTGGCTATATTATTGTTACGTTTTATAAGGCTCTTGTGGCCAATGTTGGCTTTTATGAGTTTGCATTTGGCCCATGTGTGTGGGTCTTCATGTAATGTGAAAATTCTAGCCGTGTCCTTAATGCTGTCAAATTAATTTATTGCAAGGGTTCTTTTCTTTTTTTGCTTTTAAGGGCTGCACCCGTGGTATATGGAAATTCCCAGGCTAGGGGTTGAATCCAGGCTGCAGCTGCCAGCCACAGCCACAGCAACGCCAGACTCCAAGCCACATCTGCGACCTACACCACAGCTCAAGGCAATTCCAGTTCCTTAACCCACTGAGAGAGGCCAGGGATTGAACCTGCATCCTCATGGATCCTAGTCAGGTTCATAAACCACTGAGCCACAAGGCTTGAGCCACAAGCCACAAGAAATTCCCCAAGGGTTATTTTCTTATTCAAAGTATGTATGATCTGGAAAAAGTTACAGAGTATTTTCTTCTTCCCTCCCTCCTTCCTTCCTTCCTTCCTTCTTCCCTTTCTTTTCTCTCTCTTCCTTATCTTTCCTCTCCCTTCCCCAAAAGTAAATTCTTCTGCTTTGGAGTCAGTTTTTATTCTATAGACATTTATTATAAAAATAGATGGAGCCTGTAAACTGGAGAATGGTGCCTGGCTCAGGTTAGTGGGAATGGTAGATTACTAGAGAAGGGAGAGTGTATACCTGGGAGAAAGGAGACCTTAACACAAGCGGAGCTTATTTAATAAATCTGCCCACCACTGCCTGTCGCTACAATTGCTAGAGTCAACTGGTTTTGGTTTTGGAATACTTCCTAATGTCAGCCTCAACTTAGGGCACTCAAGAATTCAAACATTTAAACACTCAACTCAAATGTCTTGATGATTCCTTCAGAATTTTTAACCCATGGAGGTGTAAATTATTTTCATCTAGAGAATGTGATTAAACTCTATTCTATGACATGAGGCAGTATCAATCAAAATATAAGTCCTAAAATATTAAATAAGTTTCAGTTGAATACCCACTATTATATTCTTTCCTGATGTAGAAAAGTTTCACATATTTTTGCTTGCTTAGCATCCATCTCTCCTTTGATCATCATATTTGAGTTTTCCCCTAGGTAACTGGTTTTCAAATTATTTGATTATAACCTACCACAAAAAATGCATTTAACACTAGTAAACACTATTTAATATGAAATAAAATCTTTATAAAGAAATATTTACTTACCTGTGATATCATCTGAAATTATCTTTTTTTTCTTCACTTTTTCTCTTTCATACTATCCCCTTCTATCTGCTAAAAGTAAAAGCAAAAAGTACACTTGGTTGTAGCTTAGCAAATTGATTTCATTTTTATGCACTCGTTGTGTCCAGTTGTTTGAAAAATTGTCATACAGTCCACTCTTGCTGTGTTCAATGATGTGCGTCTGGTAAAATTCACAGAACATCAGATCTAACTGTGGAGAATGTGATGTGACGTAATCAAAACACCATATTCCTCTGACTTATGAGATATGTTCAGCTATAGAAATGTGATGTAAGCATTATAAGTTACCCTTACTCTTTTTTGTTCAGTAGGACATTCTGTCCTTTCTGATAGAATCAAGGGGGTGGGATAGATATAGAGTCTATTAGCTGCTGCAGCCATCTCTCACAAAAGACAAGCTTTCTGTCTTAAAATGAGACTTAGAGGCAGAGTCTTTCTGAGAGGTGGAAGGAGGAAGGACATTTTACAGAACTGAGTACTAAGGTTGGAGGAGGTGAATTGATGGTCCGTGATAACATACGTAGAAAGTTATAGAGTTAAAATTAGGATGCACTTCTTTGTTTATGTATATGATGCTATGCCCTTTTACTGTGGTGCTTTCTTCTACCCAGATCCAACAATTAACCTACTTCTGTGCATCTACATTACTTGTGCCCTTGCTTCTGCAACAGGATTGTAGGGTCTTTACTAGAAATTGCTAGGATAGAAAAAGCATCAGCTTCTGAGTCATATAAACCTATTCCAGTTCAGTTTCTTTGGGTGGAAGCCCACCTCTGTAACTGATTCTTCCCATAATGCACCTTCCCACCTCTTAATATTCTGCACTAGAACTTGTAAAACACCGCTTCATACACCTCCCACCTTCCCTCCCAGTGGTCAAAGCTTTGGAGCTACTATCTCTTATCACCAGATTATTTAAAGAGAGAAAAATAAAAGGTAAAACCTTCTAGCACTTCGTAAACACGGTGAATAACCTCTTGGATTATTTTTGGCTTTATGTAAAAATGTGGTTTTAATTGTAAAATTAAGTGCCGTTGGAAAATACACAGGGCCTATCTTTGTTAAAATAGGTTTTTCCATGTTTTGCAGAATTACATTTTCCAAAAAAAAGTTTTTGTAATGAAGTTTTTTATTAAAAAGTTTTGAATGATATATTTTTAAAAAACAAAAGAAAAGGAGGCAGGGGCATAAAAAGATGATGTATGTAGGTTCCTTGAGTTGGGAAGCAAGTTTGCTTATGTGGTAGAGTAGAAGGTTGGAGAGGTAAGGTTGGCCCAGAAGTCTAGACATGCATATTCTTATGGTGATTTTACTTTATTCTTAATTAAAGGAAGAGAATTTTATGAATCTGGGAAACACTATCCTCCCCCAAGGCTAAAAGGATAACCACTTATACATTCAATTATGTATCTCCCCAAAGAATTAACAGTATGTAATGAACTCTAGGCATACAAACAATATCTTTCATTTTAGTAAAGCATACCCTCTAAAAGCGAAAATTTTCTACAGTGTAGGTGGGTCGCCCCTTTTGCAGGGTTGCATGTTTTGGGGGAAGGTGAAGAGAAGAGTATTGTTTGTCTTTTAATTTTCAGCATTATAAAAGCTTATGTCTCCATTTCCTCCAAAAACATCTGTTAAACTACAAAGCTGATTCAAGCAAACAAAAGAATTTGAAAGAAAGACCAAATGCTCTGTCTCCAAGAAGACATATTTAGCCTGGTTCGAACTGACATTCATATGCATTCAAAAGCAATTAAACTCTCACAAAAGCAGCACAACAACAGAGTCTGGAGCACTCCTTGTTTTCAAGCATTTTAGAGCTCCATTTCAGGAGGAGGAGGAAGGCCTGGGGAGCCTATTCTCATTAGTTGTATTTCTAGCTCAGTAAGGCAGTAAACAGACAGCCTTCTCAGATGCTATTTAGTTCCAAAGTCCAGACTTGATTAAAAACTAAAGAGTGAAAAAAAAAAGATCTTACCATCCTAACCACAGACTCAAATATCCTCCACTTCCAGAGTTTTTATCCCAATATCCTAATTCCTCATGGCACTTAAAATCTTTAGGAATTGTTTGTTTACTTGTCTACTGTATATCTTTTGTATTATAAATGTTCATTTAATAAGAGCCAGAAGCTTGCCTACTGTTATATACAGGCACCTTGCCACTTATAGGTGTTTGGTGAATATTATTAAATGATTAAAGGAACGAGTGAATGAACACAATTCCTGTCCCAGAGTAATAGAAATCATACACAAAACTTGCTGTAGTCTTACCATTACATTTCAGTTTATTTTACTTTTTGACATGAGAAGCCCTGAATGTGGTAGACCAAATTTACTAGCTGATAAACCTTTCAATTTTGAACTACCCAGAGGAGGAATGATAGATATACCATCTTCCTTGTGTTTACCTTCTAAAGTACTCCTACGAAGTAGTAAAAATTACAAGTGGGAATAGGTAGAGTAGGTCCACTTTCCTTTTTCTATCCAGCTTCCAAGACAGTCCATTAAAAATCCTCTAGGGAAAGGAGTGGAGAAGGGGAGGGTGCATTTATTGGTTTTGTGACATTGTTTGCACCAGCCCCTGGTGATACTGGGCACAAAGATGGGGTGAACAGGTACGAGCAGGATTAGTGTGTAGCAGAGCTTTGCCCACCCAAGCTGGAATTCCAGTGATAGGCTAATGGTAGGTGATATGTCTCTTGGATTTAATGCAGAAATTCTAGAGAGTGGCTCAGTGGTTCATTAGGAGCAAAGCGAGTATTTGCTGGCAACTCAAAGCCTTCTAGGGCTTCCTGATGGGCTGGTGGAATAGGCTGAACTTCCCCATGCCCCAGGGCTGATGGGGAATTGAAAAAGCATGGAAATCCTGAGGATATGAACAAGGAGTAACCATATTGGATCTACAAATGAAGGCTGAGGCAGGACTTAGGACACTTCTATAAAGTCATGGGAACAGAGGCCATCAACCCAAATCTTTGGTCACCTCAGTGAGTGTCTCTGTGAAGGGGATGTGTCTTCAGATCACAAAAGAAAAAGGCACATCTCACAGAAGGTCAGCTTATGACGTAACCATAAAGAGACGTTTTTTTTCTCCGTTATTGCTTCTGTAATGGTGGTTGTTTAAGTCTTCTAGAGATTTGAATCAATACAGGGAAAGGGAGAGAAAGAGTAAAATCTGAGAGTGATTTTAAAAATCTGAATACGGTTGCATTATAAGCCTGAATTGACTGAGAAGTGCCTGAATGGGAAGAAATTTACCTGAAAGCGACTTGATATCAGTTTTTTGCTCCTGAGCAGAAATGGGAGCTTAATGATAGAAATTATATTTGACTATAGAAAAATAAGTTACAATTTTGCATATATCAGTTTGTGATTGAAAATTTGAATCCATTATATAGTTCCAACTCCTGATGATTTTTTTTTAAGTCACTATCACTCACTTGTATGCTCCACCTCTTTTCTCTGGTGCTATCCATCGTTTAACTAGTTCAGGGATGGTTGTTAAAACAATGCAGAAAAGTCAAGAGGCAAAGCAGTGCTTATTCAATGTAGTTAAAATTTTTTCTTCATCCTTTTCTTCTCTTCTTGATGCTAGTGTTATTTCCCTTGCCTGAAATATTCTCCCACCTTCTACTTAATCAAATCCTGTTGATTAACAATTCATTCAGATCCAAACGACTGCAATTCAGGTTTCTCTGGTTGCTCTGTCCCAACATTGCTATTACCTTCCCTAAACTCTTTAAGGATGTGCAGTCTCCACTACATAGTTAAGAGCTGAATTATAATGGCCTGCCTTTGTTGCTTTTCTTAAAACTGATTAGTTTCTTACTCTGTCAATTAGATTATAATCCCCAAGATCTTCCTTATATTTCTTTGAATATGAGGTCTTGGGCAAATGGATGATAGTTGCTGCTGATTGATTTAAATATCATATTTTGATCCAAAGTAACATTTTGGATCAAAAACAGGTGAGCTTCATAGCCTGGATTCCTCTGTATAATAAACCCAGCCAACCAACTAATTATTTTCAAAGGAGGTGACCAGTATGATCCCAATTTGAGATGTGATAACTCATTCTGAATTCAACTTAATATATGATATCCTTTCCAAATGTCATAATATCACATGTAATTCCTTGACCTAAGACAGGTGGGTAGAGTTTACATCCTAAGTTTGTCTGATTTTATTCCTGATTCCAGCATACTGGCATTAATTCAGAAAAAAAAACCTGCCTTTCCCCTCTGTCTCTTCTTTTCCCGTCTCCCACCACTTAGAGTGTTAGTTTTAAGTACCCGAGGGCACATTCAGAGCAAAATCCATTCAGAGAATGGGGTATGTCTAATAAAAGTGGTAATGCGACTGCTTGGATCACTGTCCTCAGGGGAGCATGAAAGTTGTGCTGAAATCCAAACTGAAGAATAGAAAAAATAATATTTCCTGCCTCATCTTTACATTGGCAATGCATCTTAATTTGCATCAGCCCTGATGCATATACCTAGTTAGTGATCTTTTATTGGTGTATGTCAACTGGACATTCCTCCCAGTCACTTTTCATATACATCCAGATGGGTGATGGGGATGGATTTGTACCCGTCATCTGACCATCATTTTAGCTCTTATTTGACTTGGCAGCTTTGATGAAAAGTTGTATTTGCACAGTGACAGATTCCTTGATGGGCCCATTTTTTAATACTGACAGCATGAGGTGACTTTCCCAGTTTAAGCTTTTTTGTTTTTTGAAGTTTATCCTCCATCCTTACATTTTCATTCATTATCACAGTCCTCTGGCATCTTTTTCTTTTTAGAAGTTGAGCAAATTTCTAACAGTTTTAAACTTATTATTATGATTTAATTTGTAGTATAATTCTAGTGACAAACATGTCTTCTGTTTGTTGAGAAGATGAGTGAGTTTGTGAGAGAAAGAAATCTTTTATTTAACTTGCAGTGTCATCCTGATGATCGCTGAGCCTAAGTCCTCAAAGACTCGTCCCCTTTATTTTCCATTACTTCTATTTAAGGGAATTTGTGTTATTACGTTTTCTAAATAACCACTTGATGATTTGTCACAACTATTAGTAATGACTAATAATGTCACTTTTCATTGGCAATTGGACATATAGGATCGAAGTAGGAACTGAGAAGACACGTTGGTAATTCCATGTTTAGACGAGTAAACATGTTTTGAAAGATTACCAGTGGAGACCTGTTGCACATCTGTTACCTTGAGCAGAAATATCCCAAAACGCCAAAGGTAGATAGAGGCTTCTTAGTCGTTACAAGAAGCCAATATAACATCAACTTTTCTTGGTGTTGTGAAAACAGTATTCTCTACTCTTCACTGACATATAAGTGTGACTTTTCTTATGGACATTGTCATTGCCTTTTTTAGGGCCACATTAACAGCATATGGAAGTTCTCTAGGGGTCAAATCAGAGCTATAGCTGCTGGCCTACAACACAGCCACAGGAACGTGGGATCTGAGCCGTATCTGTGTCATACTCCACAGCTCATGGCAATGCCAGATTCTTAACCTACTGAGTTAGGCCAGGGATTGAATGCTCATCCTCAGAGATGCTAGTTGGATTGGTTTCCCCTGTGCCACAGTGGTAACTCCTGGCATTGCACTACTTTTGAACTGAGTCTCATCAGCATACTTTAGTAAGGCATTTTCATTTTTAGTCCCGTCACTTTGTTGTTTCATATGAAACCCTGCAAAACTACACTCAGCATTGGATCTACAGATACTTTAATCCCAAAAGTGAGCCTAAAATAATTATAATAATTTCCTCCCTCACACTGTTAACAGCTTTACTTTCTTTGATAAATTTTTAAATTCACAGGGAATGCCTTTTCACCATCAGTTAGAATGTGCTTAGCAATACATTGTATATTAAGTTTTCACAACTTTTTCTGTCTGCAAATGGTGTGACCTATGATATTGTAATGCTTTAGAAACATACAGTTTTTACTAGGATGTGGAGAGATAAGTCCTTACATACATGTTAACTCTGAGAGAACAATTCAAACCATTTATTTGTAGAAATGTAACAAACTTCTAAATTAGAGAATAACGAGATTGACAGGGTCATAGAAATTGATAGTTGGTTTCTGGTAAATGTGGCAATTTGTTCATGGACCTTTAACTACACTAGTTTCTGAATTTCTATTCATTTTTTAAAAAAGTATTAAAATAAATGGACAGTAGTTAAATCAGGCCAAAAGACCAGAATGAGTGCCACCTGCAAGTCAGAAGTTTCATGAAATGTACTGGAAGATGGAGCCAGTTTGAGGAGTGACTTGCCACCTGGAATAGGATGCTAGGGCTGGCACACTGTATGTCACATTGCCCAGACTCTTTATAGCTGGCTTCCTGCTAGGTTGGGTTTAGGTAGTAGAGGAGAGTGGAGCGGAGATGGAGGGGAGGAGGTACTTTTTCCTGTGTGCTCAGCACTGTCAACATCACCCTAGCAGCAGCAGCGCTTCAGGCAGTGCAGTTTGCCCCAGCTGCAGCAGTAGGCCCAGCATCCTGCAGGACTCCTGGAATAAGCCTTGCCACATGCCCTTGGAGGTACCAGAACAACCTGGCAATGCCATCTCCTTAGAGGTCTGCACCTAAATTCCATCAGGCTTCTCTGTGATCCTAAATGTGTTCACTTCCCACAAGGTGTCTCCTTTTTAAAATCTGACCACCAACTCTTTGAGGCTCCTCCTCTGGGCTCTTAAGTTCTGTTACACTTAGCTCCTCTCTTTTGTCCCTCTAGCTCTAGGGGCAGTAACTGTTCCTTGCTGTCGTTATCTCTGGGTTACCTCAGTATTGCTTCTTCTTTCCCCATATGACATCCCCTATATTAAATTCCCTCTGTTGAAGTTCATAAAGTAGTTTTTGCTTTCCTGACTGGATTCTGACAAATACAAGTGGTATTAGTGAATATGAGAATTGGATAGAGGTCTTCAGGACATTATTCTTGAATGTTGTGGATCTGTGGCATTTTTCAAAAAGAGAGATGCATTAAGGCCTGATCCCTTTTTACATGGTACTGTTCTGTCAGTGCCCAGATACGTAGTTTGAACCCATAGAGTAAAGGAGATACAGAGTTCTTAGAAAAAAGGCAGAAAGGAATCATGAGTCATTCATGTTCTCCATCAGAAAGGATTAGATTCTGCTCTGTGAAACTGGTGACCTCATGAATAGTCACTTAAACACAGAGGAGTTTCTGTTACGCACTAAAAGGTCTGGGCATAGGAAATCCAGGATTTGTAAGGCTAACCCAGATGGCATCAAGAAATTAGGCTCCTTCTGTCTTCCTAACTTGCTATCCTCAGCATGTACCTTTTGTCTTCCTGGTCCCAAGTACATAGAGCTTTGTTTCCTCATTCCAGGCAGGAAGTGGGTGGAAGAGGGAGTTATATCAGCAGACTTCTTATATGCCACTGATCAGAACTCTATCAGAGGGCTTCACCTGAAGCTGCAAGAGAAGATAGGAAATTAAATTTTTAGGTTTTTTTTTTTTTTTTAACTCTATAAATAGTCTGGCAAGAAAGCAAAGCAATTAGACTACACATTACAGAGATACACAGACTCATTCTGTCATAAGGGTGCCCTGTGGTAAACTGCTGTATTTAAGCCCCAATATGTAGCATTTATATTGCTGGTTCAAGAGGCTGATTATATATTGTCCATTTAAGTAGAATATTAAGTTCTTCATTATTTGCTTTCTATATTTGTTCGGAAAGGAAATTTTGAGAGTTCAAAGGTGCAGAGACGAAAGCAAGCTCATTCTAACACACTTAACCACCCATTCGGCAGCATTTGAACTTTCCTGATGATCATTTACCACGCAACAGTGACTCTCTTTGGTACTTTCACCATTTACTACAAGGTCACCCTTGAAGAGCTGCAAGGCAAACTCAGTGAAGTCTTTAGCACAATGCTTCACCCTCCTTTTTAATTAGCTGCTGAGAAGGAGTGGAATTGTTTTGCCATTCCAGCGTCCCCATTTAACTCATTGGAACTTGGCTCTGCCGGTGGAGAAGGGGCTGGGAACAGCTCTTGATGGTGCAGCCTAATGAGGCTATCAGTAACACACTGATGCGATTAGATCTCCTAGCATCTCAAATATGCAAGGAGGCAACCTGCACAATACTGTGAAAACCTGGAGCAAGAAAAGGATTTAGTGATTGTGTTTTATTTAACTAAGATGAAAGCAGCAATCTTCCCATCAGGCACTATTTATGATTAATTAAGATAGATTTTGCAAAGCAATCTATGCTTTTTGTGCTCAAACGGAGGCATGCTAACAAGAGAGGACAATCATGAAGCTTCACAATCTGAACAGTAATGAGCCTGGCTTCAACCCCACCAGCTAAATTTCATCTCAGTGACATTCAAGCTTTGGCAGCCACCTCTAAGCCTCATCACAGATGCTAATAGCAAATCAGCTGAAATGAATGATGTGGTTGATGCCAAACCTACAATGATTTGTATCTTTTTAAAAGTTCTGTTCCAATTTTCTAGAGATTTGCTAAGAGTGGAAGAAATGCATATGACATGCATGTGGGTCCTGAGGAGAGAGAAGCAGAGGCAAGGTTAATGCATTTCAAGGTGGGCTTCAACACACAGTGTGGAAAGGTACAGGAAAACAAAGGCGATTGAGTGCATGGAACAAGAACTCATAGAGGTCCATGGATTTGAAGCATACTTAAACCTCAGTTAGCATGTATGAACATCTCATCTTACCATTCAAGACCTCACCCACATTCAACATAAGAAACAAGACTAATCTAGAAAAGAACAAAAGCAATGGCAATAACCAAACAACAGTGACTTCTGGGTAAAATATTGTCTCATACCCTGTTGGCTTTTTTAGCTTTTTCAAGTTATTTTAATGGATCTGGGCATATAAACTGAACACTTATTTAATAATTGGTACCAAAACAAATAAAAAATAATAAATTAAAAAAAATGGAGTTCCCATCGTGACGCAGCGGAAACAAATCTGACTAGGAACCGTTTGAGGTTGTGGATTTAATCCCTGGCCTCACTCAGTGGGTTAAGGATCTGGAGTTGCAGTAAGCTGTGGTGTAGGTCATAGACATAGCTTGGATCCTGTGTTGCTGTGGCTATGGTGTAGGCAGGCAGCTGTAGCTCCAGTTTGACCCCTAACCTGGGAACCTCCATATGTCTCGGGTGTGGCCCAAAAAAGCAAAAGCAAAAAAAAAGAAAAGAAAAGAAAAGTTGGTCCCAATTATTTTGAATGAAACAAAGAAGGGATTACTTTTACCAGTGTCCTCTGAAGCACGGTAAAGTCAATGTCATTTTTCCATTTATTTTACACTTATATTTAAAAGTATAAAATATGTGGGCCAGGAAGTTTAATAAGTTTTAGGGATACATAACAAACCATTATAAACATGTGTTCTGATTTTACCAAACATGCCAATTATATGTGATTTATATGAGGATATAGGCAATTAAAGCACAGTGTGACTATGTGCTGTGGGAGAAATACAGGTTCTAAGAGAGAGATAGGAAGGCACCCTAACAGACCTTTTGGTGGTGGGACAGGAGCCATCCAGCGAATTTCTTAGGTAAATGGGTGTCTAAGTTGTGATATGAATGATGAATAGATATTTACAGGGAACAAAGGTAAGGCTGGGTGGGGAAAGATTGCCACGTAAAGAAAAATATCCTAGGAAAAGGGCCAGAGGCTAGAGAAAGGTATATTCAGAAAACAGCATTCTTTTGTGTGGCTGGAGGCAAGTGTATGTGACAGGGTGCAAGGGAGAGGGATGCAGAGTGAGCGGGAAAGCTAGACATGAGTCTGGAGGTCCCAGATCACAAAGATTTTTTTTCCTTTTTTTAATTATATGAAAGAGGCTGGACTTACCCTAAAGTATTTTTAAGCAGATGTGCGCCTTGATCAAATGTGCATTTTAGCGTGAAGGAAGGATGTTCTAAATGGGTAATACTGAGGGCTGTGAAATTTATTAACAGGTTGTTACAGGGATAAAATCAGGTACAAGCATTGTTATAAGAAGCATTACAGAATCAGATGGAATTGTGAGCTGTGAAGAGATTTGGAAACTATTTAGGAAGTAAAAATAATAGACTAATAATTCTATGAGGGACATTCTGGATAATCCATAGTAGATAATGATAGTATTCTCTGAGGCAGGAAATCTCAAGATGTGAAATTTAGGGGCTGAGGAATAAGGCTTTGGTTCTGTTGCAGAGGTGTTAAGTTTTAAATGTCTTTGGGCCATTCAAGTAAAGGCTTCTATCTAGTAGACAATGTGTAATTATAGTCTCTGAACTCACAGATGCTGTTAAGATCTGGAAGTGCTGATTTGTCTGAGGTGAGTGGTTAGTTAGTCCTTTAAGGCATGGAGGGGAGCTCCTTCAAGTAGGCTGCAGAGCATTAAAAGAGAACTATGTGGAAGCTGGAGAAATATCAGCATTTAAGAGTCAGTAAAGAAAGAGCCCTTGAAGTAGATGTGGTATCAGGAAAGTCTTTGAAGTTGGAAGTAAGTTGTCAGAGAGACAATGTAAATGACTTGTTGGAGATGTTTGACTATGAAAGCAAAGAGAAAAGTTAGTTGATATTTGAGGTGAAAGTGGGGCCAAAGAGCAATTTCTTTATAAGATGGGAGAGATGAGCTTAGTACATGCGTAAAGATATGGAGGTTATGATAATCCAACCTGGGGATAAAGTTTACCTTTGAACAGATCATGAAAAGAGGATTTGCTAAGCAAAGGAAGTATGTTAACACGTTTGTACAGAGGCATATTTAACCTACTAAAGAGAACAAAGTGTTTCTGAGCACTGGAACAGTAGCTATTTGCATATGCACAGTGTGATTAAAGATTGCTCTTACCTTCTCCCCGGAGCCAGGCTTGTCTTTGGCAACACATTGTTAATAATGACTTTGAATATCAAAGTTTGTTTGTTCCCGTTGTTGTTTTCGTCATTTTCCAGATTTCCAGGCTCTGTTCTAGGTGTTAAGAATTCAAGAAGGCAATGTCTAGTCTTTCAAGGAATTAAGTACCTGGAGAAGAGACAGGCATTTACAATACAGTGAATGCCAGGAAGGGGGCTTGGGAAGGTGTCCTGGGCTTCTGGAGGAGGCTGCTTCCTGTACCAGGGGTCTGAAGGGCAAATCTTCCCAGAGATTTCACTGGAGTCTGGGAGGTTAAGAGTTTGCTAAGCTACATTCATTTTAGTATATTACATCATTTCGAGTTACTATCAATTCAACCCCCCACCCCTCACCTCCCACTCCCCACAGTTCCTTCATACAGTAGTCAATAAACTTGTTCTGTAATGCAGCAGTATAGTCTCTGTGCAACAACTCACCTCTGCCTTGCAGCGTGGAAGTAACCAAAGACAATACAGAAATGGATGGGCATGGCTACTGGCAATGGTGAATTTACCTGAGCTTTGTGATCCTGGAAAACAGAAGGGTTAAGAAACTCCCCACCTCACTGTCTACTAGGAAATGGCTTAGTTCAAAGAACCATCCTCCCCTGCTGTGACTTAGCTAAGACTCAGGGAAGCCCCCGTGTTTACCTATGAGAAAGCCAGGCACAAACCCTCCAGGGTCTTAATTTTTGCCTCATAGATAATTAGCCAAACTATTTTGTTCCCACTGATGAACAGGATCAAAATGCTTTTTAACAAAATTTTGGTTAAGATACTGACCATCCCTCAGGTCTCTGAACTTCAGCCTGCCCTCAGCCTGAGCCAGGCATTGGCCTCTCCTTAAGGGCAGCTCCAAGAAAACAGGCTGGCCTTGGTGTGAAATATTCTGCTATTCCACCTACAGTGTGATCACAAGCCCTCTTAACCTACATACCCAAACTCAGTTTCTTCATTTTCTTCAGTTTCAGTTTCTTCTAACCATGTTCATTCCTTTCTAGAAAAGAAAATCCCTTTTTGCCTATCCCTTATGACACTTGGTGGTCTTATGTTCAGAGCCTTCCTTCTACCGAGAAAGTTCCTCTGTCCCTCTTGTAGCGGTTTCTCATCTTCCTGCCTGACAATAATCCTGCTAAATAAAAATCCCTCTTTCAGAGTTCCTGTTGTGGCTCAGTGGTTAACGAATCCGACTTGGAACCATGAGGTTGCAAGTTCGATCCCTGGCTTCACTCAGTGGGTTAAGGATCTGGCATTGCCATGAGCTATGGTGTAGGTTGCAGACACAGCTCGGATCCTGCGTTGCTGTGGCTGTTGTGTAGGCCAGCGGCTACAGCTCCTGTTAGACCCCTAGCCTGGGAACCTCCAAATGCTGAGAGTGCGTCCCTAGAAAAGGCAAACACACACACACACACAAATCCCTCTTTCAATAATCTAGATTTGTTAATAAAAATCATTATGTTGACACTATATTCAAGTAAAGCACACTAAAATTTGAATTTTATATCATTTTCAAGGGGTACAGATTTTTATTCTTCGGATTCCCCCCACCCAGCCTTTTAAAAATGTAAAAATTATTCTTAGCTCACAGGCCATACAAAAACAGATGGCAGGCCAGATTTGACCTGAGGGATATAGTTCTTCAGTCCTTGCTTTATATTAAAGAAGCTTCGTGTTTAACAGAACCCTATTAGTTGGCCTTTTAGAGAATTACCTATCAATTCAATTCAGTAAGCATTTATTAAGTGCCTACTCTTTGCTAAGCATTAATTCTAGGCCCTGGAGATAAAGTCATGAACAATACAAATACTGTCCTGCTTTCAAGGGATTTAAAAGTAATGGCAGTAGTATTTAAGTTCATTCAGTATGCTCTGCTGCCTGTTATGTGACACAATTCTGTTTAATTATCAGTTTACTGTAAATATGTTATGAATAGAAGACAAAACCATACACACAGGTCATTGGTTGTTTTGATAAACATACCTCACATTTTCAGTCTGAATAAATGCCTCTCCCTCATATGCAGTAGTCAGCCTGGACTTCTGTACACTAATTCCAGCCTTGGAACAACTATTCCAAATAAATATGGAATTTCTCCTCAAACATTGTCTTTAGACTCTGTAAAGTATTCTTTAAGTTTCTTCCTTAGTGACAATTTGTTTTTACAATGTTTGAAGCCGTCAGATGAATAAGTCAGATGAGTAAGGGTAACTAAAGAGACCAAGTGATGTTTTCTTCTCTTGAAGCACAGTTTCTGATTTAAAGCAATCCAGTTGAAATTTTGTACTATTTTTAAAAAAAATTTTATTAAAGTATAGTTGATTTACAATGTTGTGGCCATTTCTGCTATAGTGACTCACTATATAGTGATACACACACATACACACACACACATTCTTTTTGTAAATGTTATTTTCCGTCATGGTCTATCCCAGGAGACTGTATATAAATTGCTCGCGCTACACAGTAGGACCTCATTGCTCATCCATCCTAAATGTAATAGTGTGCAGCCACGAACCTGAAACTTCTGGTCCATCCCATATCCTCCCCCTCCCCCCTCCCCCTTGGCAACCACAAGTCTGTTCTCCATGTCTGTGAGTCTGTTTCTATTTTGTAGATAGGTTCACTTGTGCCATATTTTAGATTCCACATATAAGTGATTTCATATGGTATTTGTCCTTCTCTTTCTGACCTACTTCACTTGGTATGTTAATCTCTAGTTGCATCACCATTTCTGCAAATGGCATTATTTCATTCTTTTTTATGGCTAGGTAGTATTCCATTGCATATATGTACATCTTCTTAATCCATTAATCTTCTTAATCTATGGACATTTAGGCATGCTATTTTTTTAAGCCAGTTTATTATGGACCAATGGTTTTGTCCCTCAGAAATTTCGGTATTGAAGTGTGATTATATTTAGAGATAGGACCTTCAAGGAGGTAATTAAGATTAAACAAAATCCTAAGTGCGGGGCCTTGGTCCAATGGTTAGTACCTTTGTGAGAAGAGACACTCAAAAGCTCAGTGGCTTACTCTCTCTCTCTGCACACACACGAGGGAGCCACGGGAGAATATGTTGAGAAGGTGTCAGGCCCTCACCAGGAATCAAATTGAATGGCACGTTTTTCTTGGAATTCCAACTTCCAGAACTGTGACAGAAGTTTCTGTCATTAAAGCCACCTGGTCTGTGGTGTATTGTTATGGCAGCCTGAGCTAATTAATGCATGGCTTTATAGAAATTTCCTAAAGGATTCTTTGGAGAGTTCTGAGCAAGGTCAGCAATTTTAGAATGAATTTTCACTCACCAAGGAGCCTCTGTTGAAGAGAAAGAGACTCATTTGGATGTAAAAGTTTGTGTGAGTTTTAAAAATCACAAGTAATTTTTTTTTTATGATGTAACTGTGTGTATATGTGTTTGTATGGTATGTATCTGATTTAACTCCCTGCTAGATTATAAATTCTAAGCCCACAATCACCTGAAAATCCAAAGAAAATTAGAAGATACATCTATGGGGTGTGGTTATATGGGAGTGTTTATATTGTTTACTGTTTCCAGGACGAAAACTCTGTAGGGTCCCCTTAGAAAATAAGTACTTACCTAGAAATATGGAATGAGGAGAGAAGGAGAAAGAGAGATATGCATGAATTAATTCCAATTCTGAAACATGTAAGGTGCCAAATATACCTTGAATAAGAAGGGCTCAATGTGAACATACTTCTTGTGGGCTGTGAGAGCAGGCAAAGGGCTTTTGCTTGTATGTATAATGTGCTAGAATACATATTACTCCCCTGAATGTTAGAATCTCGAAATACAGCATTTCCACAATAATCAAGAACATATGTAATTTAAAAAGCGGGGGGGGGGGTAGTGAAATAATGCTACACTGACTAGAAAATTGAATCAGTGACTACTGCTTAAGACTGAGATTTACTATGTACCTGTTGGGCAAATAATCACTAATTACTGCAGCTGTGAGAATCAGCGCTCAACTTTCCTTCTCCCATAAAGCATTTTTGTTTTTTTTTCTTTTTTTTTGCTCTGAGCAGAATATGATTCAGTTCCTTCTTTTATTTACTTTCCTTTTAACCTTAGCAGCAAGGACCCAATATATGCCACTGTGTGTTTGGTGTTGGGAATATGAAACTCTATATAGGTTGGAGCCCAGGCTTAGAAGAGTTGATGGCCTTCAGAAGGAGAAAACAGATTAAAAATATGGCAATGCAAGCTAAGTGCTGTAATACAGCAGTGCACAAAGTGCAGTAGGGAAATTTAGGGATGTGAACCAAATAGTTTGAGTATGGGTGTCGGACTAGCCAATACACATGCCTGGGTGTTACTGAGAAAGAACAGGGAATCATCACCTTTTATTTCTTCCTCCTTCCATTCACTTAATAAAAATTTCAGGGTCAGATAAATTCAAGAGCAACCAAAATCAACTTACCAGGCAAAAAAGGAGAGGATAGGAATAACATTCTTTATGAACTCACTATTTGAGGAGAAAGACACGTTATTTTGGTGGCGGTGAGTAACTAGGTAGAAAGAGATTGCTATTAAGTGAAAAATGAACTTCCACAGGAAGCCACGACAATGAAAGTAATAATTAAATCTTCCTCTAACTTAGCTTGCATTGTAAGTGCTTAGCTGAAAAATGTGTCTGTACCTCCGGGCCTGCAGCAATGACATCTGTTATATTTTAGGAACAGAAAGCTAATGAGGTGGAATCTGGAGTAGTGAGCTTAATTGGGCTTGTTTTGATTAAGTGTATGTGCTGGGAATATTCTAATCACTTGTCTGAATTGCAAAACAGCCAGCGTAAGTCCCCAAATTCTTGCAACCATTTGTGAATCAGTTTAGAATAGATAGGGAAATTGTGTGGGGGGGATGAATAAACTGTAAAGCAAAAATTATCTAAAGTTCAGATGAAGTAAGACATATGAAGTGTTCCTTGTCTAATTAGTGAGTTCAGGCCTAAATAGCAGCCCAGTCATACCTGCCCGCTGTTCAATCCAAGTTAAGGCATCTGCCTGGAGAGGCATGAAATGTCAGAGGCTGAAGGACTGTAGTGAGCATGATGCCATCCCACCCTCCCCCTCAGATTTTAGAGAATCTGAGGCCCAGAGAGAAAGGGGCTTTCTTAAGACCGCCAGGGACTGGGTGGCAGGGTCAGAGCAGGAACTGACGTCTCCCGGGTTCCAGAACGTAACTCTCCTCTCTGCTGCTTGCTCAGCAACCTTTCGAATGAGAGACCCTTTGAGTATGGGTGGGATTGGATGTAGCAGTTCCCAAGCAAACGTCTAAGACAGCTTCTAGAAGCCCATTTGTCTCCAGTAATGACTATGGGATGTTGTTCTGTTAACACTCTTTTGCCATTGTTGACTCTTCCTCCTTAGAATGGAAATGAAATAATTCTTTGTACAAATATTTGGTTAATATTTGTCTTCTTCCCTACGCTGTATGTTTCCTGAGCACAGCTCTTATCTCTGAACTCCTGGAAACTGCACAGTTCTGAGGCTAGAGTACATTCCCTTGAGTGTTTGTCAAATGGAAAGATAAATACATGAATAAATAAAAGAACATCTTGACCCCACAACAAATGGCAGAGGAAAAAGACCCAAATCTTTCAGGCACAAAGAAGACTCTTATGGGGGAGGCTTCTCTGTTTTGGAAAAGAGAGAAATAGGAGTCTTGAAGGAGGAAAGGTGAGTTTGGAAATTAAAGAGCTCCTGGATATGAAGCTTTGGGATACAGAAATTTAGAGGCTCATAAAATTCAATTCTTCCATCCAATTCAGATCAGTTCCAACAGCATTTCCTGGACATCCACTTATTTTAGAACTTGTGCTAACCTTTGAAAGACAAGGGTAAGCGCCCCAACTCCTGCTCTTTAGAACCTCAGAGGCAATAAACAATTAGCTGTCACATACCTTACTAAGTACCAGTACATGCTGACTCTTCATAGATGATGCTTAGTCTCCAAACAAGCTCCTGTGTGCCCACATGTGCCTCATGCAGAACACAGATGGAAATAAATGGTTTGTGGATGGCAAAAAAAAAAAAAAAGTTATCTGGAGATACTGAGACCATTAAAGAAATGAGGTCAGAGACCAGAGAGAGAGTGTGTATGTATGAGAATGGGAATGAGAGCAAGCCAACAGGAGAAATAATATTTGCAATAAACTTCCAAGGTCAGCAATGAAAGAAACTAGAATAAATACTCTTAATAAGGAGGCAGACAGGCAAAAGGGTAAAAAAAAATACAAAAGGGATAAAGTCTGTGACTGGAGCAGCCACAAGCATGATCGAATTTGCAGAGTTGTATTTAAAAGTTACCTCCAGACCTCAGCATCTTCACTACACCTTTGTATTATTGACCCATCACTCTTTCCTGCCACTCACAAGCCTATTTTGGGGTGCTGTTTGGATGAAGCAGGAATTGGAAAACCATGGAAGCTGAAAAATTTATGAAACTCAGGAAAGTAAGTGTAAATTATATGAAGTCTGCTTCCCTTAACTGCCAGCATAAAGGCCCAAACATGCAGGAGTATGAATAATCGAAGTAAATTTTAATTAGTTTTAATCTTTCCTTGTTCTCCTATAAATAGGGTGAGCTGTTTCCAAGGTTCTGACTATTACCTTGGCATGCATGTACTATTTACTGGTACACAGAAACACTATGCAACAATTTAGGAGAGATATTAAAGAAAAATGCCTTACTCAATGTAAACTGCAGGGATAATTTAGGCTGGCAGAATGTAATTGCCCAAACTGGAACACATTCCTCAGGGAGCAAGAACGCGTGAGAAGACGGTGTGCTATTGCACCCTGTGATGAGAGCAGCAGTTTTGGAAAATGAAAAGAAAATGAACCAGGGATGAAAGTTACATGAGAAGAACTGCCCTCTTTGATGACCTTGAGTGAGAAGTGGAGAACTGGGGGAATTGCGTGGGTATAATCGCTGCATTGGGGGAGCCTTTCAGCTCAATCCATTTGACACTAATTCCTCCCTAGGTGGATGCTTGGTCTATGAGCACTGCTGTGAGAGAAGCTGATGGCCTCCCCATAAGGGTCAGAGTGGTCCCTTTTATGACATAAACTCACATCCCACAATGTCTATCAGCTGGACTTTGTTTGGTGGCCTCTTAGAGCCGTACAGTAAGCCTATACCCTCCTCAACCAGATAACTTTCAAATATTTCAATATGATATCCATTAACTTTCCAAATCTTCTTCCCCCAGCTAAATGCCCCCTCTGCTTTTAATTGTGCACTAAATCATACTATTCTGGATTCTTGACTATTTTTATACAGCACCTCAGAACAGCTTGCCATTTTCTTAAATCCTAGTTTTCAAGATGAGATACATTGTTCTGATACATAAAAGAACTGACCTACCAACTTCATGGATCTTGCCATTATACTTCTGTTAATTTGTCTAAAGAAGTTTCTTTGGCAGTCACATCACATTGTTGACTCAAGCTGGATTAAGAGCTCTACAAATTCACCAACTTTTTTGAGTGTTCTAAGGGGGATTGGCCCTGAGGTCTCCCAGAACTTTCTTCTTTTTACCCATTCTTGGATAGACCGCTGGTATGTGTCACTTCTTTTTTTTTTTGATACCTGTACTCAAAAGTTTCTGATGTTCCCATATTATCATTACTATTGTTATTTTTTAATTTAAAAATGAAAACAGTCATGTTCATAAAAAAAAATCTGTAATCCCCATTCTGCTACTTAAGTCATGAATTATTTCAGAGCTACATACAGAAATGTTTGGGGATTTGACCTTGCAAATACGGAAGTAACTGATTGGGGTAGACAAAGAGAAAGCATCTCACATCCTGTTTCAGGTGGAAAGACATCATACATCTTGTTTCAGCATGGTGCAATAGGTCACATTGTCTTTCCTATTCTCCTGACCACACAGATGAAGCCTATAAATGGCAACACTACTGTAGCCAAAAATTAATTAAAAATTCATGGGTCTATAGATTTTGTTGAAATTTTTTTTGGTTTTGGTCCAGATTCTATTAGTCTCACTATCCCTATTCAAATATCAGGGTATGTCATAATAATATAATAAAGATCTTGGTGTTAATCCTATTGGAACTATTTCCAAACAGGTACCATGTCATTACATTGATGTGCAGTAAGATGTCAGAGTATGAGAATATCTACGAATGTCCACACTGTCACATATCAAGCAAGCAAATCTGAAATTTTTTTGAGTTCCTACTTTGATAGTCTTTTTCTATATGTTCCTTTCTTTCTGCACTGTTAAGTTCTATAAAAGACCCTCTCCCTGTCAGCTGTTTTTTGGTCAGAGGTAAAGCACAGATTTTGGAAAGAAAGCCATGTGGATTTTGGTCCATGCTGAAGGTTACTTGAATGATGTGAGTGATAATTGTGCACATTAATAAAAGGCAAATGAGTGGGTCAAGGAATATAAAGATGCAAATTTATAAACAGTGCACATTTCAAGTGTGTATATTTTGGGATGATGTAGAAATGTTCCCAGAAAGTATTCACTAGCATCACACCATGCCATGCTACACTGCCCTGCACCTCCCCACTCTCCACCACACCACACCCTGCTCTCTTACTGCGTATCTCTCTACCTTTTCTGTCTTTCCCCTTGTAGGATCAGAATCCAAAATCAAGTCCTTTTGATTATTCTCCAGGTTAAAACATGAATTTGACTTTCATAGCATTGAATGGTTTCATGGGAATTAAGATTTTCATGGGTCTATCAAAATATTCTTAGTCTCCTCTTCAGTGGGGAGAAGAGGTTCCTCTTCTGACCCAACTCTCCACCTTGTAGACCAGTATAGTGTGGAGACCACCATTACCAGGACTGGGGAAAAAAAAAAAAAAGGCAAGCCGGAACATCCTCTCAGAAACGTTTACTCCTAGGTAGAGCTTATGAACATACTATCCAGTATCTTTTCCCAACACATTTTTCATCCTAGAATTTCTCAGTAGTTTACATCTTGATTCTGCATTCTTTGTTTTACCTTTCACTTGCTTTGGAGTGAGGAAATAATATTATATGAGAGTACTTGTTATCCAAACAATGTGAGGAAAAAAAAAATATTGTCACCAGCTAGAAAATTAGGTAATGGAATTAGATTTCTTTGCCTTTTTCATTAACAGTTGCTACTCATGTGCCATTCTGAGGGAAATCAACAAAATTTCATTTCATTGTTTTTGGCTTTCTTTACACATGTTAAGAAAGAAGCTATAGTGAGATTGCAATCCTGGGCCCCCCTTGGACAGCGTGGCAGCTGAGGATATCCACTAAATGCTCCCTAACACAGGAGCGCAGGAGCTGCTCCTGGATCCTCAGACAGACCTTATGGGCAAAGTACCATGTGCCCAGTGCCAGGCAGGTACTGGGGATATAGCCTTCAACTCAAGTCGGCTGAGAAAAAACTCTGTGACAGTGGCATGGTCCTAGGTTCCAGATGCCACACCTGGAATGTAAGTCCCCAGACAAACCCCTTTGCATTGCTCTTAACAGGATGGAACGTGTGTGAGGGAATAACTGACTTCTAAGCTTGGTTGCTCAGTTCCTTGGAGCTGAGCTTGGTCACCCTCTCTGAATTTTCCTTGGCCAAGCCCAGCTTAAAGAAGGATCTGAGCTGCAACAAGTAGACATACTCATTTGGATTCTAACCCCTGAGCTTGCTACCTCCCTATAGTGGTCCCAGCTCCCCTGCCCACTCTGCACTCCCATGCCTCAGAAGTACTATTTCTGCATGGAATGGCCTCCCTTTGTTTTGCTTCCCTTGGCTTTGCTGGAATTGTTTAATCATTTGTGACAGTCTTAGAAGGGAAATGACTGTATGATGTATATTTTATTTCTTAAGCTATAGATAATTATAGACAATAATATGTGTAATTTTATATTTAGGTAATTGTGGATAATTATAACTGAAAAAGAGAAAAATGGAACTGATTTCATTTTTCATTAATTTTAGGCCTTTTTTCATCTACTTAAATAACTCGTGAGCTATACAAATACATTTAAAAACAAATCAAAATATTTGGTAACCCACTATATGTATATACACATATATATATACACACGTGCCTATATTTGTAATAATACATACATTTATATACATATATGTAAATTTATGTGTGTGTGTGTGTATATACATACATATATATTTGTTGAACCAGTTATTTCTTGGTAAAAAAAAAAAAAGCATTGAAGGGTCAATTAGATGAGAAAAATTATCATTGCCATGTAGCATATCAAACACAGGAAATATTTGGAAATGCTCCAGCCTGGAAGTATCAAAATAATTCCAGTAAAGTAATGGTCTTAAGTTACAATAATTTTGTTTTGCCCCCTCTAGTCATTGAGGTGAATTAGAATTCACCGTGTGAATATTTCCTGTGTTTTCTTACTCAGCTTCTCTCATCATGAACTCTGCTTATTTAGAACTGAGCCCTGAACACAGTGCTCTGAAAATCTAAACTTAACTTGTTCCTAACAATTTCTGCTTTACTTCAGCACCTTGTCTCTAGAAAATCTTAATGTTCATCCCAGTACCTGACATATAATAAGCTTTCGAGCAATGTTAGTTGACAGAATAATTGCTAATATTCTGACCCCAGCTCCTATCTCCTGGCCATTTTTTGATCCTAGCCACTGATGCAGTGTTGGTGAATTCTTTGAGTTAAGATCATTTTCATCCTATAAAGTACTTAGAGGATAGTTTTTTGATAGACTTTTAGGAAATTCATTAAATGTTTAAAATCAACCCAGTTCTATATTAAGTCTTTATTCTTTTCTTTCTGATTGTCTTTTATGGCCCCGGATCTCAGGGTTCATCCTCTGAAAAGTGACTCTGTCTCTTTGCTTAAATAATTCTATTTGTGTGTGTGTGTGTGTGTGTGTGTATGATGGAGACAGATTTCAAAATCATAATTAAAATTCAATATAAGTTAAAAATATAATTCTGTATCACAGAATGCCTTCTTGATAGGTAGAATCTTGCTTGTAATTTAGAAAATAATCTTGTTATAAAACCAGCACACAAAACTAGCGTTTACCCTATTTCCCTGCTAACTTCCACCAGGCTGTACACCCTGGAAACTCCAGAGAAAGAGGAGGCTCAGGCCTAGGGCCATGATTAAGTTTTGGCTTTGAATTATTTGTTTTTCCTGAATAAATAAAAGCAGGGTGTATATATGCTTCAGTACAGTTAAATGATTGAAAAAAAAAAAAAAAGAAACTCTGCACAATCCTGTTCATCTTTTTGCAACAAATGGCAAGGGCACCCTTCCCGTGCAATTTCCTCAGTCACACATCTGGCCCTGTGCTGTTTTCCTCAGAAGCCCTACGGCACTTAGGATTTACAAGACCTAGTCCAGCCCTCAGTTCTTAGTTACTGTGTAGAATGGTAAACCATGCTTTTTCCTCCTGATGTCAGTGAGCTCACTGAAGGCAGGACTGATTTTATTTTTTAACTTTCTAAAGCCGGCCGAGAGCTTTCTGCATGAGTAGACACAGTGTAAATACAGTACATATTTTCTAAGTGGCTTTTCCAGAATGCGTATTAGGAGACATGTGGGCAGAAGACATAGGAATGTTGATGGCTTTGAAAAAAGAATTGTAGGGTCTAGGGCTGTGAGCAGTTTTGTTTTCAGTTGAGGATATGAGTAATAAACAGTTATGACATGTGATTGTGTGTGTGTTCATTGTGTGTTCCTAGTAATGTATCATCTGGCAGGAAGCTGAATAATATGACCCAATAAATAATGTCTCATATTTTCATTTGTAAGGATTCTGTCTTTTGGGTTTCTCATTCACATTCTGCATCAGAGAACCTAAAGTGAGATGGAGAAGAGATCTTGCAGCTATTGGTGTAGATGCTTAGACCTCACAAGACTCCGAGGATGGTGTCTTATCACCAGCCTTCTTCCCTTAAAGGAGGCAGAGTGAGAGGGATGTTGATGGGATATGCAGTGCTTGCCTTATGTTGCTCGTAGTGTTTGTAGAGAATCAAGACTTACACTAAAATTATGTAGCGATTAACACAAGACATTCTGGACTTAAGGCAGAAATGGAGGCACTGCTTCTAGCTTATAAGTCTGTTCCTGAAATGTGAAGTTTGCCACGGTACATAGTGTCCTGCCCAGAGACTTGTCCTGGGGGAGCAGAGCAGCAATGGTGAGCAGATGGCTCTTTTGATCTGAATTTATAGGAAGTTCCTATGTTGACTGCAAAAGAGCTAGTTTTGCCTTCCTGCATCAAGACAAGATACAGGCTATATGTGTGGTGGTGGAACATGACAGTGCCTCTCACAGTGTCAATTATGCCAGCACATTAGTTGATATACTGAGATTAAATTTGTAGGGAAGAAGAGAAAGAAGCTTTATGGTCTAAACTGTATGTTCATTTATGCAAGCAATTAAATAAATGTATCCAAAAAAGTATGCATCAGTATGGCTAAGATAACTTGGATCACAGATCCTATCTCAATGTCTTTTTAATCAGTACCACTTCTGAAAACACTGGAGGCAGACCAATTACATTTTCATTTGGCCCAGAGTTAGGAAGGTGAATTTAATAAGCAGCTTGATAGAGTTCAAGTAATCTTGCCAAACTAGAATAATAGGCCTAAACATATAAAATTATAAGCATTTATTTAACATCTACTATCTGCTAGACATTGAAGTATTATACATGCACTGTCCCCCCAAATGCTATGTACTATGTACCAAAAAAAAAAAAAAAAACTATGAAGGAACTTCCAGTTTCCTGTCCAGCATATGAAAGAGGCTTAAATGTTGTCACTTCATCCTAACAAGTAAAAAGCAGAACAAACTGAAAATTCAACAACTCTTCTTAGATCTGTAAAAAAATAAGTGAGATCACAGGGCAAACTATTCTTCCCCAAATTGGAGAGACCAAAAGGCAAATACAAAGAATCACATATCATATGATATCACTTATAAGTGGAATCCCTGCCCAAATTGATACCAATAAACTTGTTTACAAACCAGAAGCAGACCCACCAGCCACAGAAGACAAACATGTGGTTACCAAAGGGGAAAGGGAAAGGGAGGGATAAACTAGGCCTTTGAGCTTAATAGATAGATGCTACTATATATAAAACTAACAAACAATAAGGACCTACTGTATAGAAGAGCAAACTATATTCAATATCTTCTAATAACCTGCAGTGGAAAAGAATCTGAAAAAGAGTATGTACATAACTGAATCACTTTACAGTATGCCTGAAACACTGTCAATCAATACTTCAATAAAAGTAAATAAATAATTAGGAAAATAACCCCCAAAACAAACCAAACCTGAAGAATCACAACTTAACAGAGCAGAAACCTGTGAGAACCAGTGTTGGGACAGGGAAATGTGAACTGGAATTGACAAACTGCTGAGGCTTTGTGTGGGCAACGCTGAGAGTTAAACTCTCCAGAGAGGCTCATTCTGAGTGGTGGCAGCCATGTGTTTGTCGAGTTTGCTTCCAGAAGCTCTCCCAGGCCCTCCCTTACAGTGACTATCAGAGGAAAGTCTCCCATTTTGAAAAGAACCACAACATTCTGTTCTTCCTAACAAGGTTCCCTCAGGGGAAGCTGTTTTACTGGGCCCTAACCATCGAGAGTTTTAGCAGAGCCTAACCGATCCAGAGGGATGGAAACTCCATCCACCTTGGTCTACCTAAGAGGGGAGGAAAAAAAAAAACCTGAGAAATATTTGTGAGGTCCACAGTCCAGAGGCACTGGCTCACTAAGTGACTGATCCCTGTAAACCTAATCTCAGGACCAGAGAATGCTTCCCCTCCCCCACACCTCACTACCTCAGCAATAAAGACCTAGTTACATCAGTTCCTTTAACCTTGCTTGTTATGTCCACCTGTCAAGAGTCGGTAAAAATATTTTGCTCATTTCATTCATTAGATTGACTTTTATTATTGGGTTATAAGATTTAAAAAAATTCTGTAAAAAAGCCCTTGTGAAATATATATTTTACTAATTAAAAACAAAACTATGAATTAGGAAATATAATTATGCCCAATTAATAGATAAGTGATGTAACTTATCCAAGGTTACATAGTATTGGCAGAGGCAGGGTTAGAACCTGAGTAGTTAAACACTGTGCCATATTAAATATTTAGGTCTTTATATATCCTTTTATTTCCTTTATATACCTTCAAATGTACTTTATATTTTAGGTAAAATTAGTAACTGTTCAAGATTGTGCAAATATCACTGTTAATATTTATGAGAAAGGACTTTCAGATTTCAATAACTTTAAGGTCAACAAGAACCAAAGGCATAAAAAGGCTCTTTGAAAAATCCAATGTAAGTCTGAGCTACATAACGTCTAGCTCAAGGGAAGCAATAATTGCACTGCACATCAAGACACTATTTGGAATGGCACTATTTTTTTTAAAGACTTTAAAATGCATCATATCCTGAAGAAGACAATAATGAGATTTATGAAGGATTTGGAACTCATTGCCAAATTAATTCAACAGTATTAATTGAGTACTCTGTGATAGGTTTTATGGTGTATCAATGAACAAAACCGTGCTTATCTTAAGAAGCCTTAAGTTTTAAGAAATTTAGACTATTTATCCCAAAGAAGTGGTGACTTGACAAATAGGATGAGATATGATTTAGTTACCAAAAACATTAAAGTACCTGTTCTGTGTCACACATTATGTTGGAGAAAGGAGGTACAGGATGGCATAAATGCATTGTGATGTCCATCCTCATGGAGATTGCAGTCTAGTGGGTAAGAAAGGTCCCATATGCTCAACTACCATGCAACAAGTCATATCCTAGTGACATCAGCAATGGGCTAACACACTGTGGAACATGGTGGAGATCAGCGGAAGTGCTTCTATTTGAGGAGGAGCACAGAAGGGGGGGTCACTTGATAACTTTCTGAAAATATTTTAGGAGCTGCTGTTTGGCACAGATTTGTTTAAAAAAAAAAAGAGAGAGAGAGAGAGAGAGCTCTCCAGAAGAAGCATAACTGTTTGGAAACTGAAGAATGGCAAAGAAGAGACCTTTTTATTAATAGGTAAAGTTTTTGCTAGCAGTAATGGATGAGACAACAAAGAAGTCACCTTAAGAAAAGAACGGTTTTCACATCACAGAACATGTCCTAGCAGGATGCTGCCTACCACCTGGCATGGGTGTTGTGGACTAGATTCCTGGCTGGGTGAAAGTTTGGACTAAATGAATTTTAAGGTCCCTCCAAATTCTGAGAATATGTTAATGGTTCGAGCAGCTTCCTAAATTAGAAAAAGCTACTTACAGGAAATGTAGATTTTTTGGTTTGTCCTCTAGATATTTTACAGTGCTGAGTTTTTCCTGACATAAGCCTTTTGGGTAGGGCCTTGCACCTGTGTTTTCATGTCATTTAGCTTGAGCTCATTTCAAGACTATAGTCTGTTAATTATATTGTTCAGTAATAAAGGAAGTGATTATTGTCCAATAAACCTACACTCCAAGAGAACAACACTGGAAACACATCATTACAACTTCCAACTGAAGCAGTGATGATTTCCTCTACTTTTTGCCTTGAAAATGGCCAAGAGCTTCTTATCTGGTCCTGTCAATCTCTGACCTGGGAATCCTACATCATGTCAGCTGAGGACACCTGTGCTTTCCTGGGGCAATTTCTTTTAATCCAGATTATTCTAGGGATGTTCATAGTCCTTCATTCATTTTTTTTTTTGAGTAGTATAAAGTACAATGTACCAGGATTCAGGAATGTTAGGCTCACGTTTTTGCTTTGTCTCTTAATATCTATATAAACCCTCTGCTCTGAGACTTGGACTCTTCTCCTGTGAATCATGAAAGATGCACTTAATTATAGATAGCAGCCCAATTCTTTAATGGTTTTTTGGAGAGTTTTAAATGATCCATTCTGGAGCCTCAGCCTCAGGGATTCTGATTCAGTAACTCTTGAGTAGGAAAAGGAAGTAATATTTTTAAGTTCTTTTGAGGATCCTGATGATACAGCCCAATTTGGGAACTGTGTAAGAAAATTTCTAAGGTTGCTATCAGTTCTAAGAGTCTATGAGTTTGTGATTCTGTTTTTCTCTCTTCAAAACTTCAATGATTTTTTACATATATAGTCTTAAGAAGAAAAGGCTTTTACGCACCACAGCCCATGTGGAAAATTCAATTCACTTGTGATTACAGGCAACATCCCTTTTCTAATGCTGCTCAGGTAGTTTGAAGAAGTGTCCAAGAAAAAAAAAGCTGAAAGGAATTAAATAAATATTTAGCCAAGTATGTGCACAACTCTTCCTCCATCTGCCCGCCCATCTAATTTCTTCCCTTCTTTCTAGTCTCAAACATTTAAGCAACACACAAGAGAAAAATGCTCTACCTTAAACTCATTTTTGAAATGATTCTATTTTTAAACACTGCAGTTCATCTCAATTGTGCTCAAATTCAGTTCACTTGTGATTGTCTGCTATATTATTTTCTTTATCAATTTCTCCCCAGACTCAGTGGGGTAGTGATTGAAATTTGAAAGCTTATGGGGGGAATAAAGTCAAAAATAGTATTGAGGAAAATGTGTCTTGAGTCTTTTGGCTTCAAGGAGCCCTTGCTTTTCCTCAGCACCCAATCCACTTTCATCCGTAGTCTCTTGATAAACACAATCCAGCCAAAAATGACTTAAAACTAAATTTAAATTGATTCTTCCATCATCAGAAGTATTCCTTTCTCCCTGTCCTTAAAATGTTTCATTTTCTGTTGCTGCATCATGTTCTAAATGCTCTGGCTAAGATTGCCTTGCTTTTTGTTCCTGCACCTTTGCTGTGTTTTAGTTTGAGTTGGCATGCATCCATGTGAGGCCTTAGAATATGGGGCATTGGAATCTTCTTGAAATGGAAACAGTTATTCCGTTCCCAAACCTGCTTGGCTTTTGAACACAATGAGAACTTATTTCTGATACAGTGACCTTTGTTAGCATCATATTTGTTAAACCCGTGGTTTCATCTAATTTTTAATTGCGTTCTCATTTCTTCAACCCAGAATTCAGTGTAAAACATTCATCAAGTATATTAGGGACAGTGAAGGGAACTGGCATTAACAACAAGAGGGTCCAAACACCAGTGTAAGGATGTACAGTTCTCATGCCTATTTGTACACATTACAAGAGAATGTACGCATTCTCATTCATGTCAAAGACCCCTCATCTGATGGTGGAAACAGCCACACTCAGGTGATTGTCTCCTCTGCTGCATAGCTCCAGTTTTGACTGGGCAGTCTCACCACATGGTTTCCTGGTCTGCTCTTTTGTGTCTGGTTACTTGTAAAATATTTGCTTCTTTGTGTCATTGACCACTTGGGTTTACTTGTACCTTGTTTGGATATTGACGTCAGAAGAGAGTGCAATGACCCACCAAGACACAAGAGACTTGTTTTATAGGTAAGTTGAATGTAAGTGGCTGGTCAGTACATTTTCACTCAAATACATTAAACACATCCAGATTTTAATTCAAAGTGTGACCTTTCATCTGTAGCCATGCTTGCCAACTTTGCACTTGTTAATTCCTTTTCTTTACTTCTACCACTTACCAAAGCCTGACCTTTCTTCAAAGTCTGCCACCTGTAAGAAGTCTTCTGTGACCATATACATTCCTACTTGGTGAGCATTTCCCTTATGCCCTTGTTTACGTCTCATGCTACTTAATGTTTCCAGATGTATGTCCTGTTCCCTAAGTAGACTGCATGTCCCTGCATAGATACACTGTGTCCTGACCTTATTAGTGCCTGACACAGTCAGCACATGCCAATTATGAGGCAGTATCTATGGACTATAGGATGGATAATAACAATTTGTTGAACAATTATATGCTAAGCACGTTATACATGTTATGTTATAACAACTCTGTGCATTAAATACCATCTCTATTTCACCTGATAATGCCAAACTGAGAAATTAGATGGGTTACACAGTGTACCAAAAATGCCAGAGTTAGTACATAAAGTCTGGGCTTAAACTCAGAAAGAATACACTGTGATGTGATGAAGTTTTTTTCTCCAGAGCTTCGCTCTGTGATTTATTCTTTCATTTTTTCCCTCTGTTTCTACTGACCATAATCATCCCCTTGAGGTTGGAGGTGATATGTGGTCTTTTATCATTAAAAAAAAGACGTGAGCGGCCAGAAATTATCCATGGGAGGGCTTACAGGAAAGTGAAGTTGGGGGCAAGGAGTGGGTAAAATCCCATTATATAGTTAACTGAGGCACCTGGGTTCCAAGTGATTTATTTCTATAATGATAGCAGTACAGTCATCTCTTGGTATCCAAGGGGGGATTAGTTCCAGCAGTCCCCATGGATGCCAAAATTGGCTGATGCTCCACTCTCTTATATAAAATGATGTAATACAGTCGGCCCTCTGTTCAAGAGTTCCACCTCCACTGTGGATATGGAACCGGTGGATGCAGAGAGCTGACTGTGTTTCTCAAAACATGGAAGAGGCATCGGAGTTTTCACTTCCAATATCTCAAATGAAACAGGAGCTTGTGGAGTTTGTTCACGGTATCTAATCAGGCAGCTCACCTGGGCCCACCTGACACTCAACTCCTTGTGCTTTCACATCTGAAGAAAGGAAAGGCAGTACTTCCTCCCTTGTGGATTTACATAATTGTAAAGCATCAATGATGCCGTTGCTTTTTCAAAATAATTGTTGGAAAGCGATTAGCTACAGCAAATCCCAGAAGAAAATACATCTGTCTATTTCCTGCCTTTAAAAATGCCTGGGAAAAAGACAATGGATCAAGAAACATCTGAGAGGAACAAGCACACATCTGCTGGATCAACAGCTCCTATACAGTCACCCTCCTTAGAAGGCAAACCTTAAAAGACCCAGAACAAGAATTTTAGTGGTAGAGAAACAAAAACAGAGGAGATAGTATTTTAAAAGTACTTTCAAAATTATAAGGAACTATCCAAATGTGAGATACATTGTTTACATAGCTCATTAAAAGACCCCCTACCTAGGATCTTCAGAATTTTGGGGGTGGTGAAATCAAAAAGAAGATGCCTATAGTTTTAACATGTATAGGAAAGCACCAAGGCCTATACAAATAGAATTGAAATAAACTACATGAATGATCTATCTTATTCCCTGATTATTGCTGAAATGGTCTGTACATTAAGCCTCTAAAACGTTTTCTGGGAGTTCCCATTGTGGCTCAGCAGGTTAGAGACCTGGCATAGTCTGTGTAAGGATGTGGGTTTGATCCCTGGCCTCACTCAGTAGGTTAAGCATCCAGTGTTGCTGCAAGCTGCCATGTGGGTCACAGATGTGGCGCAGCCCTTAGCCTAGGAACCTCCATGTGACGTGGATGCTGCCGTAAAAAGAAAAAGGAAAAGAAAAATGTTTTCTAGTCTTTTGACAATGCAGCCTCATTATCAGAGTTTTTTCCATTTGAATTTTAGAGTTAAGTTCAAAGAGACAACCTAGTTTCGGGAAAGTTAATGTTTTCCTGGTAATGGGAAACTGATAGGGAACTCAGCTGCATATATTGACACAGAGCCTGGAGAGGATGGAGGGACACCAGTGAGGGCCATAAGCAGCAGGAGCTTATAAAAGTGTCACTCTTATGCAGTTCTTCGAACCTGATGTTATGGTGACCAAGAAAGAATTCTGATATCCCCTGAGTGATATAAAAAACACTAAGGACGTGCAGATACCGGTTACTTTTTTTAAAGCAGCTTCCTTGGTGTGTACAAAGAAGTGGACTATATACGCACATACACATAAGCTTGTGTGTGCCTGCATACATGCATGCGTATGCGCGCGCACACACACACACACGTTCTGCTAATGTTCATCAATCCTTTATGTGCCAGATGCTTGGGACTGTATTTCCAAAATACTGAGAATAGTAAGGATCCCTATGAAAGCTAAAAGCTGAATGGATAGAGATGGGGAGTTCCTCAGTTATTTATTGTAGTATAACAAAGCACTCCCAAAACTTAATGGGCCAAACAAGATGATTTATATTCTCTCACATTTCCATGTCTGACTGCTTTCAGCTGGGCAGTTCTTCTGCTCTGTGTGGTGTTAGGTGGGACTGCAGCTTTCTGAAAGCATAAGACTGTAGCATTCAAGATGGCTCAATCACATGGCTGGCAGTGGGTGCTGGCTGTCAGGTAAACACAACGGGACTGTCCACCAGACTCCTTAATTCTCCTCCTCACGGCCTCTCTATGTGAAGTAAGCTCCACATATCTTGGAGGCTGGGATCCAAGAGTAGAATTTCAGCTATGAGAAAGTGGAATTTGCAGATCTCTTAAAGGCCTGGCCTTGGAAATTAGTGTAACTTCCTCTGCTTCTTATTGGTCAAAGGGAATCACAGGACCAGTGAAGATTCAAGGAGAAAAGAAACAGGCCAGGTTTTTGTGTATGTGTGTGTATGTGTGTGTGTGTGATTAAAGAAAAAAAATCAGTTAAACTGAAATAACTTAAGGATATCTTTAATCCACACTGTGCATGAAGGAATGTTCTTAGGGTGAACTTTAGTAAAGAGAGTGGTCTTAGCAGCAGATCACTGACCAGAGTTTAACTCTGTTTCTAGATACATTTTGGTTTTTGTTTTTTGGTGGGGAGGGGGGTTAACTTCTACATATTCCAAAGCGATTTTTAAAGACAGTGAAAGGTGAGTGATCCATGTATACAAAGCCAAAGTCACATAGGTTCCATTTTTAGAGGTCATAATATCCTGTCCTTCATGTCTGTGGACTTGTGTTGGGGACTTTCAGGGCTAAGCTTTGCTTCTATGCCAGGTCTCTGGGCAGTGCCTCCATCACCAAGGGCAAGGAGATCCTGACCTTAGGGGATGGTAATGATCCTCACACAGGTGTTGCAGAAAACTTAAAAAAATTTAGTATATCAATTTTCACTTTCCTAATTTAGTTCTATTTTTAACCCCTTATTATATAGGAAGACTGTGTCCCCATTTCCCTCATCACACCAGTTCTTGTATAAGACCTCATATACTGTAAGAACTCAATACTTTTTGATCAGTTAACTATATGCATTCTTTTAAATATAAAGAATAGTTTTCTGATGTCTTGGATACTTGTGACAATAAATAGTAAAGGTACATATGCAATTCTTGGTGCGAATAAAGTCAAAATCACAGTTTTGTTCATGTACAAGTTCAAGTAGTTTTCCTTGGATACAGCATCTAATTTTCCATAGCTATTATGAGCTATAGCTATAGGCTTCCCCACTATCCCAGAGCTGTACTATTGGTTATAAGGGGAATGTGGTAAGAATATGAATGTCTGGGTAAGCAAGAGTCCTGGAATTTTCTGACAGGACTCAAAATGCCACAGTAGAATTCTTGTCATTTTTACACTCAAGGGAATATATACATATTCAAATACATAGACACTCATATGTGTATATATTGTGATAGGCATTTACATAAGGTCTTGAGAATAATGATAATCCAGGAAATATTTGCTAAATTATTTGAACTGAGCTACTTATTTGCCTTCAGTTAACTCACATCACAAGAAGTGTGATTAACCTCTGATTTAAGAATTGGCACACTGAGCTTTAGCCCCATTTCTCACTGAATAAGTCATAAAAAAAATGCCTCACTTGTCCTATGTCATAGTTCTAGCCACTCCATCCACACAAAGCAGTTGAAATTAGTTAAACAGATTTCTGAGAAACAAAAGAGCTCTCACAAATCCTGTAATTTTTTGCTTTTTGGTGAGATACGACACTACCTTCAGAACAGAGAAGATAGAATGGCTAGTAAAGTTAAGCTTCTTAGGAGAGAGCATTAGAAATAGTTGACCAGTGAAGGTTTTAGTACATGGGCAAAGCAGTATAGTGGTTAAAATCTATGGTAACACAATGCCTAAGTATCGGTTCTGTGTTCAGATTTGTTCACCTCCCTGGTCTTAATTTCCTCATTTGTGAAATGGGGATACTTTATAGGGCTGCTGTAAAGTCTTTACATATCATGGTATAGTGCCGTGAAATAGAACATAGCAAGTTGCACTTAAATTACATGGAGAAGTCATTTATATGAAGTGGATAATTCTCTAATAATATTGGAAAAATAAATCCTCTCTCTATATATACATTGTTATATTTTATGTTAAACGTAGCAGAAAAAAATACTACTTCTGCAACTCCAAACATATGTGTAGAAGATAAATACATTCAGCTCATCCGTGAGCTCTGTGGAGAGAGGTATAGCGTAAAATGCACACCTATATTTAGACAGAGATGCTCAAATATACATGCACACGCATGGAATTGTCAACACTCAGGAAGTATGAAAAGAAAAACTTGGTTTACTCTGGAGTTTTGCTCATTTTCGGCAAACAGAATAATGATTGAAGGGAGGTACTTTTGCTGTTCTCCCTGTCTGAAATTCTGAAGCCTGGAGGCCATCTGAGTTCTCCTTTTAGGTTTGGCAGTTATTTGAGAAGTGGCACAGGGGGGTAAGTAATCACAGCAGGTTCTGGGAAGGAAGCACAACCTAAATTGCTATTCTAAGGTAGTAAACAGGATTCAGGCAACTTCTGAGAGCTGGATAACTTCTAAGAGACTAAATCCAAGATTGAAATGGGATATTTAGCCCTGTTATATGTGCTTCAATCTTCTGTGTGGCTGACTGGATTATCAGTTTCTCTTTGGAGAGTGTGTACAATGCGTGCCTCTAGTTCAAGGGTTCACGCTGCAGGTTGCAGGACTGGGTTAATGAAAAACTTTTTTTTTGCTTTTTAATTTTAATTTTAATTTTAATTTTAATTTTTTTAGGGCTGCACCTGTGACTTATGGACGTTCCTGGGCTGGGGGTCAAATCAGAGCTACAGCTGCCAGCCCACACCACAGCTTACGGCAATGCCAGATCGTTAACCCACTGAGTGAAGCCAGGGATCGAACTCGCATCCTCATGTATACTAGTGGGATTTGTTTCCCCTGAGCCACAGGGGAACTCCTTGCAGAACTTTAATAAAGCTAGAAAGTCAGGTTGGTTTGGAACAAAAATGAACTTAGGTTTGGATGGTGAGATAGAGAGGTTAGGGCTAGTGTAGTTACTCAAAATTTTGCATTTTTGGTGTGTTTAGCAGCGGGGCCCCTGTGATCAGCAGATCCCTATTAAGAAAATATTTGGTCGTGTTCTTAGACTATATAGCTACACTTTCCAGTACAGTAGTCACTAACCACATGTGCCATTCAGCACTTGAAATGTCACTAGTCCACATGTATATACTTGTAAATGTAAAATATATACCAGAACAAAGATTCGGTGTGAAAAATGGCATATATATGTATCATATTACTATTTTAATATGCATGTTAAAATGGCAGTAATTTGGATGTCTAGGGCTATCAAATTGTTAAAATTAATTTCACCTTTTTATGTATTTGCATAAATAGTAGAAAGTCTAAAATTAAAGATGTGGCTCATATTATATTTTTATAGGATAATGCTGTTCTGCACAGTGACAGACTCAAAAACAGGTAATGCTTATCCACCCGGCTATGGGTCTACTAACTTGTCATATCCTTTCCAACTGTAACATAAGGACTAATAATAGTATATAGGAACAAAGTTGAAATTGGAGAAGGGAAGAAGGAAGAGGAAATAGAAGGAAGTAGTATAGTGGGTAGGATAAGCAACTATGTATATACGGTTTTGGAGACAAGATGAAAGAGCAGAGACCAAGTGCACTCAGGCTGTTTGTTGGAAGTGGAGGATTAAAATGTGGATGAGTGTGATGGACTGATAGATCTGTGTCAAAATGCTGTACTATGTTTCAAAATTATCATTGGTGTAATTGAGGTCGGGTATTAGAGAAAGATTTTGAGTAACATCCATAAATGAAGATAGAATATCCTACCCCTACCCCAACCAATACCTCAGCGGAACTGGGCAGAGTTGAGAAGGAAGGAGGATTTGCCACAGGGAGAAGTTGTGTTGTGATATAGTTCGTTTTTCCTTTTTGGAGTTTTGTCTTTCATCCATTTTTTAAAATTGAATTGAGATTGACTTACAATATATTTGTTTCACATGTACAGCATAGTGAGTCTTATTTTTATATATCACAAAATGATCACCATAAGTCATTACCTTCTGTCATCATGCCAAGTTATTATAACAGTATTGATTATATTTGCTATGCCGTACATTACATTCTCATGACTTACTCATTTCGTAACTGGAGGGTAATAACTCTTAAGGCCCGTCATCTGTTTCACCCATCACACCAGCCCCTCTCATATGGCAGCCACCAGATCTCTATATCTGAGTCTGTTTCTCTTTTGTTGTCTTTGTTCATTTATATTGTTTACTAGTTCCATATATAAGTGAATTCATATTCTATTTATGTTGTTGTGTCTGACATTTCATTTAGCATATCATCCATGTTGTCAGTCTGTGTTGTCACAAACGGCAAGATTTCATTCTTTTTTTATGGCTGACTAGTATTCTATTCTATGTTTCTATATAGATATATTGGTATCACATCTTATGTAGCCATTCATCTATATAAATGGGCACTAGATTGCTTCCATCTCTTTGCTTATGTAAATAATGCTTCAGTGAACATTGGATGCATATATCTTATCAAATTAGTGTTTTTGTTTTCTTCAGATAAATACATAGAAGTAGAATTGCCGGATCATATGGTAATTCTATTTTTAACTTTTTGAGGAACCTCCAAAATGTTTTCCATAGTGGCTATACCAATTTACATTCTTACCAACAGACCACAGGGTTTCCCTTTTCTCCACATCCTAGCCAATACTTGTTATTTGTTGTCTTGTGATAATAAACATCCTCACAGGTGTGAGGTGATATCTCATTGTGTTTTGCCTTTGGTCAAGGCAGGTTTCTTTAATGAGACGATTTGTGAAGAAACTTGTTTGTTAGCAGCCCTCCCAGTCACTGGGAACTAAACTTTCACTTCTGAAAGGATCACTGGGTAGCACCTTCCAGCTTCCATGACATTTCTTATGCCTAGTGTTGTCAAGGAGCCCAATACCCAGGAAGGCAATGATGTCTGTTGGGTTTGAAGGTTAATCCAGTAAAAATGCACTCTTTATTTTCCTCTCAAGTTTGAAGCAAGTTGAGAAATAAGATACGGGAATGACACACAGAGTTAAAATGTCAGTGTTATTACTGATAAATGCAAATCAGAGGCTATGTATTTATTTCATTCAATAGTTGCCCCATGTAAAGTATCTCCTCTTTATGGAACTGAGCATACCCCCTGAACTGCTGACCTCCCTCTGTAGAGCCAGGGACAGATACTGCCTGGAATGCATAGCCTTGGATAAACAAAGGACAACACCTTGTCCTCAGAGCAAGCTATGCAGAAGGAAGAAGCCTCCCTTCTGAGCCTCATACACTCTGTGCCTTCTCCTGATTTTATCAGAGGTCAAAGAAGAAAGCAGAAAGTGTTTCCATGCCTTTCTCTCAGGAGGAGTAGAAAATGAGAACATTTTTCATTCTGCAAAAATAAGGAGTGGGATTTAAGCATTCCTCCTTAATTCTGCTACTTCCTCTGGCTACTTTTGGTCTTCCCAGAAGGCTTTGTGTCCTCAAATAGCTCAAGAGAAGATATTATCTTCATTGGCATCTTCTAACAAGGGCCTTCTGTCCCTGAGGCTAGCTTAAGGCTTCTAAAAAGAAAACGTGTAACTATGAGTCTGAACTTTGTAGACATGAAATGCTTTTTTCCCCCCACATTGCACATAGTATAAAGATGCACATTCTTCAAGACTAACTGAAAAAAATATGATTGTCACATCATTCTCATTCAGTTGCTGCTCTAGAAAATGACAGCTTTCAAATATTTTTGCTTCCCTTTAGTAACTATCTTCTTTTTTCTTGTTTTCTTTATTTCTTTACTTAGGCTGCATCCATAGCATGTGTAAGTTCCTGGACCAGGGTTTGAACCCTTGCACAGCTGTAACCAGAGCCAAAGCAGTGAGAATACCAGGTCTTTAACCTGCTGAGCTGCAAGGGAATGCCAACCTTCATGTTTATTAATACTATACTTATACTGGCCCTTCTTGATTTCTCTATTTAATGCATTATCTATTGACTTTACACTACAGAAAAGAAAATGCTGGATTTTGGTGGGGGGAGTTGCTGCTTATTTTCCACATGTTGATTTCTCATCTTTCATTCTACCACCATAATACAATTTCATTTTGGTTAGCTCAGAATGAAAATATCGCCTCATTATGGCTGTGTCAGTGTTATTCACAGTTAAGCTATGTACTAATATAGTGTGACTACCTTTTCTGTCTTGCAAAACTTCATTTCCTAGGAATTAAAAATAATCTCATCTTTTGTATTTTGCCATTGTATAACCACTAATCCATCCCTCAATTCTACCTATTTTGTGTAAATCTCAGTATGTTAAAAACATCATATATTCAGTCACATTCATCTTCTTGAAGAAACTTTTTTTGTTTCTTTTGGCCTCCTTCAATTTGAATTGATTTGTCTCTATGACTGCTATGCAGCCTTTATTCTGGTATCTCCTTCCATTAACAAGTTGGGGATTTTCTTTATCTGCCTTGATTCCTCAATTCCATGTCTTTTCATTTCCCGGTTTGCTTTTGCATTTTCCTGAGAAAGGGTAGAAGAACGGGAGGCAAATCTTCTATGACATTATATGTCTCAAAATGCTTTTATTTTTTTCTCTTCTACTTTCTGAAAGATCATTACAACCATGAACAACTGTATGGTTCAGTTCATGAGTTCAGATTTAAAATTTTTCCCTTCTTGTATTTATTTCCAGATATCCCTTGTCCTCTGGTTCTTTTCTTTTTGTTAACACTCTATTTCTATTTGGGGATGTAATATTTTTCTTTACTCACTAAAGATCATTAGAGCAGTTTTTTTCGAGTTTTCCTCTTCTACATGATTACGTTTCCTCCAAGATATTATGTTTGTTAGGTTCTTTGTCTTTTGCATGGGTTCTCCTTGAATTTCTTAGGATTTTTTTACTAACTGCTCATTGAATCATATGGCAGAGAAAGCCTGAATAGATGGTAATCAGGTGTTTATGCTGGTGGATTTTATTATGGGTAGAACTGGTTAGACTTTTCACTGGGCGCTTTAATTTTTTTGTTTTTTTGAGTGAATCTAAATGATCAGATGTGTGTGCAAACTTTCTACCTGGTCTGTATAATTCTGGCTGCTGACACTCTTACAGCCATGAGGAAGAAAGTATCATGTTGTATTTGTGCTCTTAACTGTATCTAATCATTTATCCCATCCCTGGCTGACACTTCCACCTCCGAAGCACCAGCGAGGTGTGGGGGGAAAGTTGCCCAGCTGATCCAAAAGAAGGAATCTCTCCACTTCTGAATTGATTTTTTTTTTTTTTTTTTGGTGGAGCCTGTGGTGTTTGGAAGTTCCCAAGCTAGGGGTCAAATTGAACCTACAGCTGCCGGCCTATGCCACAGCCACAGCAACTCTGGATCCGAGCCCCGTCTGCCACTTACACCACAGCTCACGGCCACATGGGATACTAAACCCACTGAACGAAGGCAGGGATCAAACCTATGTCTTCATAGGTACTAGTCAGGTTCGTTAACCACTGAGCCACAATGGGAACTCCCTGAACTAGCTTCTTAAACACTCTTCTACGAATCTTTTTCTTCTTTGTCCCACCTTCATTCCCATTGCTCTAGATAGGTGATATTGGCCATTCTTAAGCTTACAGCAGAATTTGTGTGGAGGGTAAATTGAGTTACTCCTGTTTTCTCTCCTGCTAGTCGAGTTTTCAAAATACACACATCTGATCAGTTAGGTTCACTCATTTTTCTGCTTTTTTGGTCTGCAGCATTTGGTTATTTTCATCTTTTCTCCTATTCCTTTTGCATTTAGGATGCAAATAGTCCTCTTGCTGCTGTTCTAGTGAGGTTTTTAGCAAGGTGGCAGAGGCAAAAGTTTTTGATCAATATGTCATCTTTAACAAAAATGTCATTAGCATGTCAATGCCATATTCTCCCCAGTGCATACCTTTATTCCCTTTTCTTTCCTTCTCATATCTTCACATCTTTACATTTAGTAAATATGTATTTACAAATCTGAGCATCTTCTGGATCTTTTAAAATTAGTATACAAAATAGAGACTTGATTTCCAGCTGCTATCTCTCTCCAGACTATCCAGAACAGGTCTTACACATTTCATCTTAATGACTACTTTAGACCCAAAATAATTTTTATTGATAACAGTAATATGGTAATTCATTATGGTATGCTGTTACCCAAGTGCTAATTAAAAGGAAAGATAGTTGAAGGATAAAAGAGGGCTTGAAAGCACATCACACAAAAGTTCCTTCCTAATACATTTCCTGTCTATCACACTTATTACTGCAGGGTGGGTTGACAGGTTAATTATGTACTAGGCAGGAGAGCTGGTACAGAGGATGTTACAATCTCAAAAGCAAACACTTATAATCATTTTATCTAAATATAAGACAAACTCACCTTGGTGAAGGACTGCATTTAGTGATTATATGTAAGGCGACCTCCCTACGTATAGATTACAGATGAAACCTAGTTAAATGTTATGCCATAGAGCTAGTACAAAAATGCTGACCCTGCAGCAGTTATCTGTGACTCATATCTAGGGATTCTGACAAATTTTGCAAGTGTGCTTTATTCTTTCACTGCTGAGAATTCTGATTTCTCCACTTCCTTCCGAAGCCCTAGTCTTTAATAGCAAATCTCCCACTTGGTAGTCTAAAGATATAATTGAAAGATATCACGTTCATAGTATATTTTACTTACAAGTGGTAATAATTTATTATTTCGCTTAGGGAGGACCTTTACCCTATGAAGGGATCTTCTGTCAAAATTTTCCTGGTGGTTTCCACCCTCCTTTGTTTTGGCCTAAAATCTGTCTGGAGCAGGAGGCTCATCTCCACCTTGGACAGTTCAATGCACCATTTGAGAGTCCCAGCTGAAAGTTCTGGTTGCTGTAGTTCTATTTTGGTTTAGATTGATAAGGAAAGTCCTTGTGATTTCTTCCAGCGACATTAATTCTTACCTTCTGGACTTGCACATCAACTCTCAACATTTTTCGCAGGAAAGTTTTCTAATATCTGAATATAATTGACATAGCCTTGAAAGTCCTTTTCTCTTCAATATCCTTACACAATTCTTTATTTCTGCTTGTCATTTTTTTTTTTCTCCCAGAATCGTCTTTATGTTAGTTGCCATTTTCTGGAATGTTTGCCATGACCTTCCAAATGACTAGCCGGTAATTTAATATGATACAGTGGCCATATACACATACAGATTAGAGTAAGACTATTAAGCTTGTTGTTCTAAACATTATACTTTTACTGGTGCAATCCAAGATACTAAGGGCTGTGCTAGCCACAACTTTTCATTGTATTGGCTTCTATGAAGTGTAGAATCTTTTATGTCCCCTGAACTCATCTATTTCTCCCAAATAAATATTATTTTTTCTATTTCTCATCAAAAATATTTTCAGACTTTAGACAAATATAAACAGTATACTGCTTTGTGACATTATCAATGTAGTTTCTCTTTCAAAAACTCCACTTCTTAGAAAATGGATACATTTTAATCTAATATGTAGACTGTGCTTAGAATATGTTTTAACTCACTCCTCTTTACTCCTTAGCACCTAGAATATGGTGAATGGTTAATACTACTTAATTCACGTCACCTTAACAATAAAATACATCATCGTGGAATAAGTACAGTCCCAGATAGAGTTAAGACCTGCTGATTTACATGTTATTAAACCCGTAAAGTTCCCAGTCTTCGGGAAGAGCTGGCATGTGAATAAGTAGAGTGGTAGCTGGTCTGGAAGGTGTATTGTACATGAAACAAGATGATGGTGAGGCAGGATGCTTTCCCCCACCTTCCAGGCTATCCTGAATATGTTATGTCTTTAGGTGGCTAAAATTACTATTCCAAAAGATTACTACAACAATGTTGATGCTCAGATTCAAGCATTGTTTCATATCACTTTTGGATAGCAAAATAAGGACTTCTTTTTAAATTGGCAGCACCAATTGCCATTCCTTTTACTCTTACTTTGTCTTTATTTTATTTTTTTATATATTTTTGAGCTCTTACGTGATTCATCTTGTGTTATCATCTAAATAAAAATGTTCTTTAACATAAAAAATTGATACGACACTTCCATAACTTTGCCTAACTTGACAGCTTATGTATGATAATGCCACCTCGGTAAGTTTACTGGCTTGTTCATTTTGCTTTATTGGTATCATCAGATACTCAACTTATAAAAATAGTGATCAACTATGAACAAAGCCAAATATAAATTATTTTGATTTTATTAATAAATCCCCTCTGAAGAACAAGAACAGTATCATTCTCTCTCTGATCATCCTTGACTAAGTACAGTGCCTTGCTCCTTGCAAAACATTTTCAGTCAAATGAAGTTCTATTTGATCCTTGTAGTAACATGGTGAGGTCTGTAGAATAGAGATTGCTGTCTCCACTTTGCAAATGAGAAAACTGAGAAGATGTGACTTTCTTGGCCAAAGTTGTAGGACTGGCATGCAGCAGAGTCACTGGCAGAGTTCTCTGAACTCTGGCTTTTTCATTCTACCAGAAACCAATCTGACGGACCGGCCTTTTTCTTGACTTGTACATGTTCTGCCTGGTACATATGTTGGAAGTGAGAACATATAGTTGATGCACACAACCAAAAGGGGTCACCCATAGCTGTGACCTTTACTGAGCAAGGTGAACTCAACACAGATAGAGAAAAGCAGAGCTGTGAGAAGAGATGCTGGGCCAACCTAATTTAGACATTCCTTCATGAGAGTAAGCCAGTGAAACTATGTGATGGATTCTTTTTAATATGGTATTATTGTCAGGGAATAGCTTCAATATGCACCGTAAGCATTAAATGCTAAAAATAATAACAGCAATTATAGATTGTTCTGACACCAGAAGAGTAGAATTATGCTTCTTAACTGCATTGCCTTTAGCCAATAAAAATGCAAAATCACTTTTCTGGAAACTGTTTTCCTCTGTGTTAGATTACCAAGAGATGGCAGCATTCCATCCATCATTCAGGAAGTATATATCCCTTGCTTGAGAAATAAGATTTCCTCTTTTCCCAATGAAGTGTTGAGCACAAAGAATAAAATTTAAAATATGAATCTGTTTCATAATCATCCACTGTCACACAGTCATACAGCTCTAGATTGCCCAGATCTAAGTTTAGACAGTGATACTGTAAAGATTCAGATGACCTATTTTAGAATAATACATGGTATATAGTTGATGGTAATGTACAAAATGCACTGAGTGATGATTCAGGCAAGGGAATGGTGATACATGATTCTTCCTAGGATGCACTTGAAGTTTTCCACTTGTGGGCTTCCCTTTTCTGCAGGCACGTGGTAATTCAAAGTCAAATGTAGTGTGTTAATAAAGCTGAGAACACTGTACGTATACAACTTGATATTCTGTTTGGAGTTTGATACTTGTCTGCCCATGGAAAATTTTAGTAAATGTGACATAACCCACCAGTATGTGCTAGTCAGTAAAAGAACCTCAAAATAACTGGTAATTTCCAGGGAAAGGTGGATGAAATTCTTTGTTAGGGAAGATTCAAAATGGCCATAAAGTTAAATTTTCCAAAAGTTTATATTTCTAGTGTTTCGGCTTGTCATAATTGAGTTATTACCTTATGACAGAGGCCAATAGAAAAATAATTTTGATACATTTCTTGTAACAAAAGTGGAAAATTTTTAAGTATATGGATATATTGCTGATCTCTCTTTTCCTTTTATTTTGGTAACTGTATAGTTTATTTTACCAGTAATTGTCTTCAATTGTCAAATATCACATATTTGTCATAGAGTTAACTTGTCAACCAATGATTCTGACTGTGAAATACCTTAGACACAGTTTTGGAAACTGCAGATTCTTTGCCAATATGTCTCATTGCTTTCTTCTTTAGTGGAGGTCATTATAGCCCCCATTTGATCAGGGAACCATGGTGCTGGGAAGCAGCTGTGTTATTTATCTTCTTCTCACTCAAAAGATGACTCATTTTTCCCAGATTTGAAGAGAGGTGCCAGAAGTCACACAGCACGTTATTGGTAGAGGCAGCCACGCCTAACTCTAGTCTTCTGACTTCAAACCAGTATATTTTCTACTGCTTGGGACTTATTAAAACATTTTGAAAATGACACCTTTGGTTTTTAAGGTGAGCCATACCACATTCCGCTTCAGGTATCCTAGTTCATTGGATTGGAGGTATTTGAGCCATTATTAAAAGAAAAGGAAGCAGTTCTAGCAGAAGGAAGTGATGGATCTCTGCTTAGTAAAGGAAGGTGTTGCTGACCGCTGGGTGCTTGCTGGGAAGACGTAGGGCCCTCCCATAGACCACAGGTCTGAGCAGCCTCAGTTTTTCTCCATGTCAGGAGGCAGGGGTCTTGACCTCTTGCAGGAAACCAAGTGCTCTTGTTTGTATACATTCCTGAGAGAGGGTCAAACGAGCAGTACTGCGGGGGTCTTGCCAATTGTTTTCTATTGATGAGACATTTTTCCTTGGAAAAGTGGTAGCTTTGAGGGGAAGTAGCCATCCTTCCCTCTTGGGGAAGGCTAAGCGTCACACAGATCAGGTCATAGGCACAGACTTGTAAAAACGTGCTACAGGTACTGCTGCAGTCATGAGAGGCTAGCAAGGATGGTTCCTTCGTGGCTGAGAAGCAAATGAACTAAGTGTCCTTTAGTTTCTGTCAGCAGTGCTGCAGGTGGGGGCTCCTAGGCACATGGGGTTTTTACTGGTAACACACACAGCTTATCTTCTTGGTTCCCATGCCTATACCTGTGATATGACTCCAGGGCCCTGGAATGAGTGAGCAAACCTTGAGAAAGGAGTGACCTCTTACAAAGGTATTTTTCCTTTCCACAAGCAAGTCACGATGGGGGCATTATTATCCAAAGGCCTGCGTAAGGGGACCTAGTTCTCATTCTCCTAAGGTCCAAATTAGGAAAAAATATGAGTAATTCTTGACAATGATGTAAGCCTTTGTTAAGTGTCAGATATTATTCTGAATGCTTTTCATGTATTAATATTTATTCCCCCACAGTAACCCTATGGAACTGCTATTTTGTACCTCCATTTTGCATATGAAACTGGGTCTTAGGGAGATTAAATAACTTCTTGAGGTCGCACAGGTAGTAAATGCTTAGACTGGGGTTTGACCCTGGGCACACCAACTCCAGATTCTTTTTTCTTAACCACGCCACACTGTCCCTGTGCCTCTTTCTGCTTCCATCAGGGGTAGCATTTTCTTTTTCTCTTTAAAAGTCAAAATATAGCTCATAGTGATATGACCTGCCTGATCCTTATCTATATTGCTGGAGGACACAAAAAACAATCAGGATGTGAGCCTGGACAACTGGAGACTGTATTCCTGGATTGGACATGGACAGGCTCTCTAGTGTGGGCATAGATGATTCTCGACCCTGCAGCCGGCAGTCTTCTCGCTGAAACTGTCCTGCTTCCAATGCTGTAACTAATCCACTGAGAGTGAAGCTGCTACCAGTCAGGCCTGGGCACTGATGTGGAAAGGTGATCTACCTTTCCTTCCCTGTAGTGAAGCAGATCATGAGGGCATTATATTTCCAAAAAGCCCCAGAGTCACTTTGTGGGCAAACTTTCTCAGTTTGAGTCCATCAAGTTTATCTCATTTCCATTTATTGCTGGAAATAGAAATGGACCCTGATTTCCACTTCTCACAGAAAGCAAACTTTCCAGCCTTTGGTTTCCTAAGAGCTTCGTCTGGGAAAAGGGACAAGGGAAACACCCTCATGGAAATACTCCCCAAGGATTTTTCTCTGCCTCCTCACCTAGTGCAGCCTGGACTAAATGTGATCCCAATAAACTTCCACTCCCGCTTTAACCTCTGGAGCTGCTCACCACTTTCTCCACTTTAGTAGTTTTAATCTGGCCTCTGCTTCAATCTCTGCCTCCATAAGTTGAGTTGAGTTTACCTGAGTCTCCCTGCTCATGAATCTTTTAGCTGGGGAACTTTGCCAAGGTCAATTCTGCCATCTCCATATTTGAGATTACTCTGTTTTGAGATCATCAGAAAGAACCAGTGACCCCTGCCACTTAATACTAATAGCATTACATATCTCCAAATGAATAAAACAGTTTGCAGGAAGAATTTTATTTACTGGGTAAAGCTTCCAGAGACCCAGGAAATACATTATGGCAAAATTTGACAAAAGCTTAAGAGTTCCTCAATTAGTACAATGCGGTAGGAAAAGATGCATTTGTGGGAAAAAAGAATAAAGGCCTCAGCTTTGGCAGTGAGTCAGAATGAAATCATTAGGGCAAATGGATAGGTCATCAACATTACCCGCCTTCCTGAGTCTTTGGGCTCAGGACAGTTTTAATTCATGTTGTGTTGTGAATATTAACATGGGAGAGAAAATTAAGTCAATCAAATCTATTTCTAAGATACATTTAATTCCTTGGTCATTACAGGGATTCATTTTCAAGGCTCAGTATCTCTTAATAGCAGTATTCACCAGCCAGAAGAACTTCTCTGTTCTGCTAGATTCCATCATCTTGCAGGTGACTGAAGTTATACTGTCCTGGAAGAAGATGGTGAGAGGGCTCCTATTAAATTAAATTCATTGTAATAAAAGAACGGTAATTAATAATAATATAATTTAATAAAAGAATAGTAACATTTATCGACACAGTGTAACTCAGTAACTATATTAAGTGTTTTAACCGTATTTTCTCATTTAAATAAAAAATAATGCTGTGAGTTAAATATTATTAAGCATCTCCATTTTACAGATGAGAAACTTGCCCAATATCGCTAGTAAGTGGAAAGCAAAGATTTGGATCTGTAAAGTTTGATGATGGAGGCTGCACTATAGTAGTTATTTCTGTGTGGTGTGTCTCCTTAACGGCTTAATTTCATCCTTTCAGTGCAGGCCCCCCATGTCTTGTCCTTTATATCCCTGATCCTGAAGCATGAAAGGTGCACAGGAGATTCTTGGCGATGAAGGCAGACTGGGCTTGCGGTCCTTCTCGGTGAAGACTTTCCTGACTTATCTGATACGTACTTATTGATAAACTAGGTTTTAGAATCCATTCTACTACTTAGACCCCATACTGTGTTTGTTTTCTGTATATTTTTTTCATACACGTAAGTTCCTTAGGAGTTGAGATTTTGTCTTTTGCTTCATTTACCAACTAAATCCTTTAAACAGGGACAGTCTTATCTTGCAGTATGCATGTGGTGTGTATGTGCATATGTATATGATATCAATAATGATATCAACTTGATAGAAACACCAAAAGAAAAGATATCAACATGAGGTTAAGGCATGGCTTGGAATATGTCACAGAAAGTCATCCTGGGGCTGACTTGCCCAGTTGGAATGAGAGACCTGCCATAGGCTTTTATTTCACTCTGTGCCAAGGTTTTTGTAGTACCTGGTATATTTTGCAATAATTGTGTCTGTTCAGTTTTCTGTCTTTCTTGCTGGACTATGATATCTAGGAAGGCAAATACCGTTCATCCACAGAATTCAGCACATGAGTAGTCATTAAATATTTGAGGAGTGATTGAAAGTGCTTATCTGTGGTTATCCACATCTTCAGATACTAAATACTCTGTATGAGTCATTTAGACTGGGTGAACTAAAGCACAGTCCTGAGATTCAGGGCTAGCAAGCACATGGAACCTTTTCAGAAATAGGTAGAGAATATGCTGCCTGACATTCTCAACAACAATGGTAACAACAAAACAGAATGAATTTAATTCTATGTGGGAGAATTTTGAAGTCTCATCCTTCCGATCAGTTTTTGAAAGCAGAAATTAGAAAATAGGAACCTGGAATTGTGCATATGACACTGACACTGGAGTCTTCCTAAGGCAATGGACTAGGCCTTTCTGAAGTACAGGTTCTGACTTATTCAGTACATAGATATGATTAAGACAGAGTCTGAGTTTTGAGGTCACAGGTGAAGGTCACCTCTAATAGAGATGTAAGATGCAAACTGAGTTTCATGGATACTGATGGCAGAACGAATGCGCTTGATTCTTGAGATTCCACGATTCAGGGAGAAGTTGGAAAATACTTTTTTTTTTTTTGCAAGTAATGGCAGGTAAAGGGTTTAGTAGGCCTCTGTCCATCTATACAAATTCCAGTCAGGCCGTGAGTGATTTTTCTCATGTAACACAGATCCCTGCAGGAACTGGCTGCTCATTTAGAAATGGCAGCACCAGAAAAAAGCTGCTCTAGGCAGAATAATTATTTCATGTCTGATCCCTAAGTCTAATACCAAGTGAGCGAAGCAAACCCTTTAGTAAAACAAATACCCGCATTATGCAGATAGGAGCATGGAGACAAATAGAAAGAGGCAGCCAATTCTGCTGCAAAGGCAGGCGCCAGGGAAGATTGCCAGAGGGCATATGCCCCAGCCAACAGCAAGGCCCATCTCAGCATACGATTTGGGGTGCCACTAGCTGCTAGCCTGTGGAACCTCACAAGGAGGACAGCACCGAAGGGGATATTAGAGCAGCTCTGCTTCCAGCATGGCCGTGGCGTTTGGTAAATTGATTTCCATTTTTACTAAATGAAAGCCAGTTGCTAATGGGAGAATGATTTCTAGGTGCCATATGGGCACATGGATATTTTCTAATTTAGTGGCTTGAATATGATCTGTTCCTCTTTATATTAAGACATTTTATTGTAATTATTTCTGCTGCCCCCGGCTGAAACAAACAGAGCTGTTTGTTGAAAGGTTAAATGAGGAGAGTTGATGACTCCAGTTCATGTTTGGGGAATCAAAAGAGATATGACACCCACATTATTTCAATTATGTTCCAGGAAGCACAGCACGTCAGGTAGGAGTGTGGTCTGCAGTGTTGATCAAAGGATGGCGATAAAGCTCAGATCTTATTCATAGCCCTAGAGCCCTGGGCTGACAGAGCTGGAAGGACTTTAGGGATCATTTATTCAAAACCTTTCATTTTGGAAACTCAGGGCCTGGAGAAGGGGGTGACTCTCCCAAGTTAACATAGCTCTGAGCAGACGTAAGAATGCTCTAGGTCTGGGAGTTCCCTTGTAGTTCAGTGGGCCATTGTCACTGCAGCAGCTTAGGTAACTACTGTGGCTCAGGTTCAGTCCCTGGTCCAGGGAATTTCCACATACAGTTAGTGTGGCCAAAAAGAAAGAAAAAAGAAAGGGTGTTCCAGGTTCTGAAGCCATTTAGTGAGCTTTCCACTTAACACCATTGTTCTGTCTCCTCCTTCAAATGAGCTTGGCTCATTTTCTAGATGTGATGTCATGATCACACTGGTTGATTAACTTTGGGATTTTTCTAAAACATTTATCTTTTTTAAGCCTTCAAAAATAGAATATACGTTATACATATATACACATATACATATATATGTATATATATGTGTATATATAGTTTTTGTGATGAGAACTTTTAAGATTTACTCTCGGCAACTTTCAAATGTTCAGTACACTATTAACTGGTGTCACCATGCTGTACATTATAGCCTCATGACTTATAACTGGAATTTTGTGTATTTTGCCTGTGGTTGTCGTTGCTGTTGTTTTTTTCTTTTTTCTGCTGTACCTGCGGCATATGGAAGTTCCTGGGCCAGGGATCCAATCAGAGCTGCATCTGAGGCCTATGCCACAGCCACAGCAACACTAGATCCAAGCTGCATCTGTGACATACAATGCAGCTTAATGCAAAGCTGGATCCTTAACCCACCGACAGAGGCCAGATATCGAACTCGCATCCTCACAGAGACAAGGTCGGATCCATAACCTTCTGAGCCATAGTGGGAACTCCCACATATTGTTTCTGAAAAAAAAAAAAAAAATTATCAGAGTCAGTAAACTATTAGCAAGGAAATGTGGTTGTCATAACACTTAGGAAATGCAGACTATTGAAAATGTCCCATCCTCACTTATAGCTGAATTTTGTAAGACCACTCAGTCCTTGACCTTGCTTTCTGACCTACTGAGGCCGGAAGAGCAGAAGAGATTCTAGAGACAAGTTCTTGTCTGAGGGACAGCTGTCATCTGCTGACGGGTCAGATACTCATAGACAAGAATCTCTCTCACAGGCACTCACCTAAGCATACACACACACATACACATTCTTACAAAACCAAATCAATTAGATGTTATTTCACAACTGCTGAATAATTGATTCACTGAGTACTACAGAATTAAGCAAGCATATAGATGTCTTTCCCTTGGAGAAGGAGTCTTAGAGTTGTTGGGACTTGCATTGAATGTTGAAAGATGAGAAGAATTGGGATAATACAGTATCATAGAGGAGAGAACACATGACGTAGGACAGAAAGTGATGTGTTGATGATGGGGTGGGGCTAGGATTAGGAGAAACAGTTGGCCTTGGTCTCCCTGGCTTCTAGAGTGCTGCAGTGGGAGAAGTGGAATATGTATTCAGGGAGGTCGAGGAGATTAAGATTATAAAGATACGCTGAGACAATGCACTAAAAAGCTGACACTCCATATTAAGTGTAGGAACATTGGGGTTACATGTACAAGTGTTCATGTTTTTTTTTTTTTTTGTCAAGAATTAAGATAAACTGGATTCTGTGTGAAAGAACTGTCTTTCTCTTCAGTGACTTACAGAAGAAGCTATCTCTTCCCGACTCCCACATCCATCTGGCCCCAACCTTTTTCTCTGTCAATCCAAGTCAGATTTAAAGTAAGAAAAAAATTCTGTAATTGAAGTTTGTCTATTTTTTGCTAGTTATATCTGTCTCCTCAATGCTGTCTCTGATTAAATCAAATGTTGAAATAGCTGCTAATGGTGATAGTTTAGGTTAAAACTTTTTAAATCTCATTCAACACCCATTGAACACATGTGTTGTCTTCCTGCGTGCCTATAATCGGGGGAGGACTTGAGATAGGAGCATAATAGGGACTCAGTCTTTAGGCTGAATCTAACAGGGGAAATAAATGTTGGGAACTATTCCAGGTATGATATCAGAAATATGTGCAATGAAATATGGCATATTGGGAGCATTTAATAAATGTCTGTTGATTAAAAACCCCTCCTCTTGTATTTCAGTTCCTGTTCTTTCTTGCTGCTTCAAGAACTTGGCTCCTCCTATTCACTGAGATTTCCTTTTCTATAGGATCAGTCTGTTAGTATATATACAAACATTTTCTAATTACTCCTACCTAAGAAAAAAGGAAATGGGAGTAAAATCTCTTGACCTCACATCCTCCTCCAGTTACTGTCATTCCCCCCACCTTGTGTAATCATTTCCGCTTCTTCATTGAGCATCCTTGAATTTTTTTCCAAGGAGACTTCATACAGCCCTCCCTACTTCATTAACACTGTTACTGTAAGAGGCATTAATGATCCCTTTGTCACCAGTCCAAGTGACTTCTCTCTTCTTATCTTACTTGATCTCCAATAGCATTCAACAAAATGAGCTTCCTTTCCTGGAGTTTGTTTTCTCTTGGGATCCTGTCACCAGACTCTCTCTGGGTTTTCTTCCAGGCTGATACCTCACTCCTTAGTCTTCTAGGCTGGCTCCTCCCCTCCCTCTAGCTCTGTTTTTACCTCCTGCTTTTCTCTCTTTTCACCCTGCCTTTCTTGGGGCTCTAACCCATATGCTGGTTTTAAATTCTCCCTCTATACCAGTGACTCTCAAACTATATCACTAGTTCTTCTCTCTCCTCAACCATCCAAATATGAGTATCCTACTCTCTGTTTGTCGTTTGCAAATGGATGTCATATAGAAATCTCAAACCTAACACAGTGAGTATAATTTTCTTAATTCCCCACACTACCTCTACTCTTATCTCTGAGAGTAGAGATAATGGCACCACTGTGTACCTATTTTGTTAATTAAAAACTCAAAAGTTATCTTTGATTCCTTTCTCTTCCTCAATTCCTAGACCAAATCCATGAGTTAAAAATTATATATTCTTAACCTCCATATCAGGTCTCAAATTTTTAATTTTTCTTCATTTTCATTACAACTACATTCTAGTCAAAACCAGTGTCACTTCTCACCCAGACCAATGCAGTAGCTGCCTAACTAGTTTTCCTATTTCCCCCTTTTTACTCACTTAGAATTTTCTGCAATAGAGCCATAGCTTTCTTTAAAAAATCAGGGAGTTCCTGTTGTGGCTCAGTAGGTTAAGACCCCGACTAGCATCCATGAGGATGAGGGTTTGATCCCTGGCCTCAGTGAGTTAGGTAAGGATCTGCCATTGCCACAAACTGTGCTATATAGGTCACAGATGCAGCTCAGATCTGGCATTGCTTTGGCTGTGGTGTAGGCCAGCGGCTGTAGCTCTGATTCTACCCCTAGCCTGGGAACTTCCATATGCTGCAGGTGTGGCTCTAAAAAGAAAAAAAGAAAAAAAAAGAAAAAGCAAATCAGACTATGTCCATATCCTACTTAAGACCCTTTAATGACTTCCCATCAAACTTAGAATTAAATAAAAACTCCTGGCTTGTAAAGCCTTTGATGATAAGTCCCTGGTCACTTCTCTGGCATCTGCTGATATCCATGCTGTGGTGTGCTGGCAAACATTAAGAACAGGCTCTAATTAGGGATGGAGGCTGGGAATTGGAGCCTTGATTTATAGTGTTTGACAATTTCTCTGGTGTAAATATTCCCACCACAGTCAATTACAAACTATCCAATTGATGTAAGCTGATGCACAAAATACCTGAAAATATAACAGTTGTCTTTTACTAGCTGATACAAGCCAGCCTCAGCACCTGCTGTAACCTCCACCACAATGCTGTAGCCACTCTGGTCTTCATTTATTTCCTCAAATACATTATTCAGGTGTCTGCATTAGGCTTTGGATATAATTTTTTCTCTCTACTTGAAGTGTCCTTTTACTTGATCATGATATAGAAGAAGAATAATTTTGGTTATTTAGCTCTGAGCTGAACTCAACTCCTCACTGAGCATTTCACTGAACATTCCCTACAGTGACCATTTAATCATTCTCTGGTGCATAAGCTGATATTAATTCTTGCCATAAGACTTGAGGCTCTCTGATGTTTACCTAATGTGTATATTTATTTGTATTCCATTTGCCTCATTAGAATATAATCTCTAATTTTACAGGGTCCTTGTCCATCATGTTCACTGCTACGTCCTCAGTGTCAAGAGCAGAGTGCCTAACACACACACACACACACACACACACACACACACACACACACACACACTCTAGATGCTCAATTTGAAAAAAAAATCAATGAATAGAATAACATTTCTGTCACAGTTGATCTCTGCTTGTTTTTATGGTCTTTGTGATGATCAGGTAGTCAAATTTCTCAAACACAACTTGCTTTTCTTCTGCTCTGCCATTTTGTGGTCACTCATCTCTTAACCTATAAGGCTGTAACTGTCCCTTTGCTTTTTTCTAACAGAATCTTTTTACCCTGCAAGGTTTAAGTCATGGCCCTTCTTTTAGGAAGTCTCGCATAGTCATTTCAGGCTTCAAAGTCCCCGACTTCTGACAGTCAGGAGTGCATTTTAACTGTATATATCCCTGGTAATTGCTCATGTACTACCAAGTAGCACCCTCTGTTGCTCTCTTGTCCTGTGACTTATATTTGTATTTTCATTTAATGTTTCCAGTGCCTACGTAGCCTTCCACCTATTTGATTCTGGGCTCCTGTGCTTCCAATATAGGCTAGTGTTTCTTTTCAGTTCACTAAGATTCTTGGTGCCAGTCCATAAGCAGCGTATATAAAGTAAATGCCTGATTTATTAGATTCATTTTATGATTTTTGAGGGTCTTAAGCTGAGTCTTCTTTTGTTTTACTCTGTAGATAGATGGTTCATCCTCCTCTGCTTTGTACCCTGGGAGACTGAATGTATGCACTTTGTCAAGGAGCTCTCATTCTTTCTGGCTTTGGTTGAGTTGAGCCCGAGAGGAACATAGGTCAGAGATCTGGGAAAGAAAGATCTCCAGCGTTTCCCTGGCCCCCTCCTCACCCTGCACGGTCATCACAGGCTTTCTCCAGCATTTGCTGTAACACATCACCTCTCCTCAAAGTGTTCTCTTTCTGAGTGGCCACTTCCTCCCTTCCATCCCTCAGTCCTAAGGGTGATAACTAGATTCATGGTACTTCACGCTTCCCTGTGATTTTTATCCATATTGTTCTACAAAGTGCTCCTTTCTACTTAAGGTGCTTTCTTCAATGTCCTCCTGACAAGTTACCTTTGATGTGAAGTTCCCCTTTCTTTCTTCTTCTCTCTTTCTTAATTAATTCCTGCCTAATTGTCAGGTCTCAGTGCGAGTGTCATTTTTCTCCAAGAAGTATTCATGACTTTTCTAACTTGGGTGTATCTCCTTATTTCCAAGTAGCTTCTCTTCATAGGGCTCATCAGAGTGGCAATTTTACCTTGATGGGGTGATTACTGATGCATCTATATCCCCCACCAGCTCACAAGCTCTAAAGTCCCAGAGTGCAGATGGTCTTCACTATCTGATAGTCCTGTGCATTCATTTGCAGAACATTCGCAGAACAAGCTTGTGATTCTGACCCCGTTGTGTGTGTGGGGGGCACCTCTCTCTAGCAATTTCCTCCACAATTACATTTGTAATTCTCTCGACAAGTATTTCTCTTTTAATCAGATAAATCATATGACCAAATCATCATGATCAAAATATTGTATAAATATTTCAGGTTCATTATAAAGCAAGTATAAATGCAGATAAGTAAAAAGAAAAAAAAATCCTAGAGCTGAGTACTGTTAATATATTGGAGTGTAACACTCAAGAATATATTTCGAGGTTATTTAGGAGTTCTTTGGATACAAGCAAAAGTAAGTGGGCTAAATTGATCTTAGATAAGACGTGGGTTTATTGGAAGGGCATCTGGTAAGATCACATTATCAAAGGAGAGGCTAATATTGGAACTTAGAAAAGCCAGGAGAATAATTGCAAACCGAGTCTGAAATTCTATTAGTACTTCTAGTCTCCATCTTCCTGACTTGCCATCCCTCTTCCTGACTGCTAGGATCATTCTGTCTTTTTTGCCATGTACCTTCTTACAGGTGGGGGAAATTCTAATTATGGTGTGAAACAGACTTTCCTGTTTCTGGTCTGAAGAAATTTCTTATTCTGGAAAAGTTCTTTTTGGTTGTCTTGGCTAAAGTCTGACCTGGAACAAGGGAGTTGGCATGTATAAAAATAAGGTTGGACTTAAGGGAGGAGCAAAAAGAAATGAAGTTTGAGGAAAATTGGGAGTGTCCACCGAGGGGGGGGGGTGTGCATGTGTGCGTGCATGTGTGTGAAGCATGCTATTTCACGTGCTCTTACCTCATGTAATGACACATCATGACCATCTTTAAAGAGATGCCTCTGTAATTGTAGTGTTATCTGTCATCCTAACAGTGCAGGCAAAGCAGAGCTTGGCCTGGGTTGGGTGGCAGGAGAGAAAAGTATTGCACCTTTTTTTCATTCTTTCAGTGAGGGTACCACTGCCGAGCAAAAGGTGAAGGTGAGGAAGCCACAGGGCAAAGGAGGAGGCCTAGAGGGAGTCTGAGGAAAAGAATCCTGGATTTGGACCACAAGGAGGAAAAGTCATTCAAAGCAAAGGCAAATAGTCCAAGTGAGCTCATTGCTAAGAGAGGAAATGGAAGTTAATGAATAAAGATAGAACTAAGAATCTGAGGAGATAATTGGCCTTACTAGATATAGGGTCTCTTGCCAGAACAGTACATCCTAAAAATGCTAATTCAGAGCCCCAGAAGATTGGAGAAGCCTTTTAGATAAGAACCAGCTCATCAGACCTATTTGCAGTAAAGTCCAGAAGGGCTTGGAGAAGAGGGATATAAATCAGCATCTTCAGTGGAGGAAGGCAGATGCTTGTCACTCATTTAGCCCCGACTGGGCTTAGTGCCTCCCTTCCACTGCTCTGCTGTGTTGGTGGAGGTGACAGGATCAGGTCTCTGATCCCTCCCCCTGCTGGCTACTGTAGATGCCTCTGTCCATCCTGATGCAGAGGTTCATCTGAGTCTCCCAGGAGTTCAGAGTATAGGTTTTCAGCTACCTGTCCCAACCCCTCAGGGATGCCCTCGGTCCCAGGGGCTTGCAGCTGTGGCTCTGAGAGAAGCCAGTGCCAGCCACCCCTGAGCAATATTAGCATTATTTAAATACCATTTCACATTTTATATTCTCATGGCAGGTAATGTGATCTCAAATTCATGAAGCATCTGCTCTCTCCTCATCCATCCACTCTGGAGATAATTTTTAAAAGGTATTTTTTTTTTGTAATGGCTTTACATTTAAAGCTTTTTTTTTTTTTAAAGTGGAAGTTTGGGAGACTTTGAAAAGTCACGCTCAGCGGAAAAAAAAAGTAATTTATACTCTCTCTAGTTAATAACCTCTTATGTGCTTTAATAATTTAAACCAATTATCAATGGGAAGGTCTATAGTGTATACTTCAATGATTGCTTTTCGTATATTTCCTTCTTTCTTTCATGCCGTATGTCACTTGTCCTCGATGTGTCTCCAGTGCCTATTATCTCTGCTACACACATAAAATAACTGCTTTAGCTAGGAGAACATGACCTTGACATGGGGAAAAGCAGTCCTTTAAAGGATAGCTCAATTAAAATCTAAGGCCTCTGTTCCTGATTGGATTTCATTATTATTCATAAGACTGTGCAGCACTGAGCCACGTGTTTTCAGGGTCCTGAAGCTGGTTTCAGAAAAGGTGCATTAAAGTCATCAGTGGAATGCCTGCCTGAAGCCTGTAGAGCTTAGTCACCAACAAGCTCATTAGCCTGACCTGGCTGCTGGAGGCTTTACTCCTCCAAATGAATACATTCAGCATCCATTAGATGGTGAACACCTTGAGGGAGGCTTGTGCTGAATTAGTCAGGAGCATAGGTTATTAGGTTCATGCAGATCTAAATTTAGATTGAATGTCTGGAATTTTAAAGCTGGTAATCCTGAGACTGATTCAAATTCTCGGAGCTCAGTTTATCAATCTGAAATATGGGAATAATTATATGTTCCTTGCAAAGCTGGTGGTGCATGTAAAATGCTTAGCACAGTTCCTGGGGCTAAGCACTGGGGCTAATTATAATAACATGATAATAATAATGCAGGGCAATCTTTACTCTTGTTTTTATATACACCCAGTATCCTTAATTACCATTCCTTGCTGAGATAAGATATTTATTGTCAATGTACACTTAACACAAGGTGGAGGTATGAAAACATTCCACACTCAGCGCTCCGTTGCCCAGAAAAAAAGAGAGAGATGTGAACTAAGGCAGGTAGGGAAGGCTGCCTTGCAAAGATGGGATATGAAATACGTCACAAATGTGGACTATAGACGTGGAACTTTTTAGAACATAAAGGACTAACACAGAAAGTGTTTCACAGAAACACACTTAATTCTAAGGATAAGACATCTGAACTAGTCAGAAGGAGGCCAGAGAGTGTATTACCAGCAGAATCTGTCCATAAATTCTATGAAGGCTTCAGGGAGGAGGGCCAGGGTGGAATTATGCACCAAATTCAAAGCAGCAACTTTACTGTTTTAAAGGTCTCGGTTCTCCCAAACTAGAGGACCTTCTGCCCCATTGAGAATATCATGGGACATGGAGCATGCATGGAATGAATATGTAGGACAAGCACACATCATGGGGTGGAACAGGAACTAGTGTCCTGAGGGTGATTTGTGAGTGAGGGAGAGGCCTGAGAAGAAGTTAGAAACCTCCACTTGGAGTAGGTCATGCTAAAGGAGTGTCATGCATCCCAGGTACAACTAGAAACTCATTTTAACTATGTGATACTCTGCTGATTCTAGGGCGTTTCTCAGTTTTGACACTATTGACATTTTCAGCTGGATGATTCTTGATAGAAGAGGCCTGTGTTTTGCATTGCAGAATGTTGAACAGCATCCTGGGCCTCTACTCAGTAGATACTAGCAGCAGCCATCAATTGTAACAACCAAAAATGTCTTCAGACATTGCCAAATATCCCTTGTGGGGGTGTCAAAGCACCCTGGCTGAGGTTATCCCTCCATACAGTGATACAAATCTGGGGAGAGAGGAATTCCTAGATACCCTTATACCTGCGGCCCAGAATCCCTGATCTGGACGTTTTTGATGCTGAGGCTCATTTCTGGCATTTCTGAGTCTAGCATACTCTAGTCTATTGACAGGTGAGTAGCTTCATGATGAGAAGTCATATGCATTGCCTAAGTCAAGGAAAATCTGGTTACGTATTAAAGGACTTTTCAGGGGGGTAATTCTCTCTCTCTCTCTCTTTTTTTTTTTTTTTGGTCTTTTTGCCTTTTCTAAGGCCACACCCACGGCATGTGGAGGTTCCTAGGCTAGGGGTCTAACAGGAGCTGTAGCCGCTGGCCTTTGCCACAGCCACAGCAACACGGGATCCGAGCCGTATCTGCAACCTACACCACAGCTCACGGCAACGCTGATCCTTAACCCACTGAGCAAGGCCAGGGATCGAACCCGCAACCTCATGGTTCCTAGTCGGATTTGTTAACCACTGAGCCATGATGGGAACTCCAAGGGGGGTAATTCTCTTGTGGCACAGCAGGTTAAGGATCTGGCATTGTCACTGCAACAACTCAGGTCACTGCTGTGGCATGGGTTTGATCCATGGCCTGGAAACTTCCATATGCCTCAGTTGTGGCAAAAACAAACGAACAAACATCTCAGATGAAGAAAATCTTTCTCCCAAGTGTAACTTCCCCTACCCCCCAAGTTTATTACTTATTACAGCCTGTGGGCAAATAGCAAGCAAAATTGCCCATTCTGTATTCCGAGAACAGTAGACCATATGCCAGGGTCAAACCTATTTGCAGCAGGGTTGTGCTGTTTTATGACATCACAGTTCCTGCCTACATTTCTTAATCTTGCGACCTTCTGCTCCATCCTAACTATGGAGAACTCACCTAAGCACAAAGTGATCATGTGCAGAGTAGGAGAAACACATTTAAAACAGTGCTGGCTTACGTAGTGTTGGAGGAGGTCAAATATAAGTTCCTTATCATTGTTCTAATGATCTCCACTTAGTGGAGCTGTTTGAAGCTGAGCTTAATGGAATCGCTTGCTTACATTACCTAGGGGGAACGCTTGTCCCCCTAAGCGTTCTTTCTAAAAATGGTGTGGAACTAAGTTCTAAAATCTTAACCCTGTGGTAAGCACAAATCGTATCACCCCTTTCTTTCTGTATCTTCTGCAATTGTTATTCTTGGCCAAATGCACTTGGAGCTTGTTCCATGTGTTTCTCCTTAAGTTGCCAGGACCAACTCCATGACTCTGATGACCTGTAACTGTGTCTCAGAGCCCATTGGTGGCAAAACCAGTTACCAGCTCTCAGGATGCTCATTAGTCTGAACAATAACGAGATCACCAGGCACAAAGATAGAGTGGTAACCAGCCTTTATTTTACAGTGCTGAGATCATACTTTAGGGCTTGCTCTCTTTCTCTTAATTCATAGTTTTAGTTCCCCCTCCGTCAGTAAAGTTTGTTTTTCCCATTGTGTTCAACAGGCCAGGCTGTACTTGGCTTTCCTCTTAAATTCAGCATCTTAACCAATGACCAGACTTTCTGCTCAATACTAAATGTCAGACCCAACAGAGACTACAGGTGAAATAAAAGTGCTGTAGCTGGCTCTGTACTCTGCCCTAACTTTGTCTTTTCTTGATAGTCCAAGGTCTTTGAATTCATTCTGGCTCTTTGAGTTCCCCATCCAGATGTAATTTTTGAGACCAGAGCTGAAATCCCGAAAGACAGATTTCCATGTGCTACTTCTACCTGCAGAGGGCAGAGTTTAGAGGAACAAGTGAAATATTACAATGAGTTCCATTGTTCAAACCAAGTATAAGCTTTGACGAACTGGATGTGTTGCTCTAGAACTTTGAATTCCCAAAGACTGCAGGTTTATTGACACTATATGACTACATTTTTAGCTTTGATTAATGATTTAAAAAAACTCTTACTGTTGACCGAGATAGTGACAGACCATGGATCCATATTAGAAGCTAATTGTTTTAATACCATGAATTTTAGTGTAAAATTTTCCTTTACCATTGCTGTCGTTTTAGCATAAATATAATCAGAAAATATGCTTCTTTTATTCTGACTGATTACCTGACAGGACCTGCTTCTGTCTTTTACTATTTAATATGAATAGCTTCAAGGCCTGGGTTATAGTTGTCAACAGTGGAAACAGTGGGTAGTCATAAAAACTGTGAAGTTGACCAAGAACAAAAGCCCATTTTAAGTGATGGAACATCATCTACAAGAGGGTGTGAGTCCTCCTCCACTACATGTGTAAATAGATTTTTTCTCCCTTCTGAGCAAAGTTGCTCCCTTTGCTTACTAGTCAGTGTTTACTTACACCTTGACAGTGATTTATGGACAGATGAGACCATCTAAGCACCATGATGGTGTGAAGTGGGATGCAAGAATAAACCTATTACTAGCCTTGCAGAAGATGCTTGTTACTTACCACCACGTGGCCAGTCATCCAATCCAGGGGAGAGGATAACTAGGGGTGGTGTTAAACTATTTGGCTCAAGAGTTCACAGAATGAAAAATCACAGCTGCTTCCCTTGTACACCATAAGGACCGGATCGCTGCAAAAGGCAACTTACGAGAGTTAAGGGAGAACTAAAATGAACACGGAAAATTGGAGCTGCCTTAATGTGCTGAGCCAGCATATGCTGCAGAATAAATAAACTGGGCAGGCAGAGCCCCAGCACAGAGAGGCTCCCATCCCTTGCCAGGTCAGGGTCTTGAAGAAAGACCCGCTCATCTGTCGGCCTGTCAGCTGCACGACTGAGGCCACGAAGGATCCTGGGTCTGGAATATTAGAAGGTGGCTCTCTCTGAGTGCAGGCATCTGCCCGGATGGGGGAACAAAGCCAGGAAGGAGATTGTTCCAGGGCAGGACAGGGCACTGCAGGCCCAGAAATGCAGACGGCTTCTCTGATGCTTAAGGCGCCTATGAGCCTTCTGCTTCTTCCAGTGTTTCTTCCTTTTGTTATCATTAATACACAGATTATGGCTTGCCAACTCCCATGAGCTTCCTGACTGTAAAAGAAACGTTTCTCTCATCATCAGCTAATGAGGACATTTTGTCCCTGTAATTCCTGAAGAAGTGTACTCCTCCCCTAATTAATCAACAAATATTTATTGAGCAGCTTTGGCGCACAGCCCCACTGCCTCTCCCTCCCAGTCTTTCCTCTCCTCTGTGTGCTCAGAGAACTTACTTTGCCCACACTTCTGTAGCACGTTTCCTGAGCTGTGTGATCACCCCATGCCCACATTGCTGATTCTCTCACTAGACTGAGCATTCCCGAAGGCAGGAACCGTATTTTATTCATCTCTGTAAGTCTAGTGCCTAAATAAGTCCTAGCCTAGAATGGGCGCTTGATGGATGCTTGTGGAAGAATGGAGTCGGTGGCTGCACAGCTCATTATCTCCTTGGCTCTGTGAAGGATACAAGAAAAACAGAAGCCACATCCTCTCCCCGCTGCAGAATTCATAGTCTAGTTGCAGGTCAGGAGGGTATAAATGCAGCAGACTTATCACCTAGGTTCATGTCATATGTATTATAGGTGTTGAGAGAGGTGAGCAGTGCAGGCTTAGAGAAACCAGGAGAGGCGCTCAGAGTGATGGAGCTTGGGTTGAATTTGGGAATTGGAAACAACACTGTGTTCCAAGGAGATGATATCCAGCCCTCCCAACTCATCAGCCATTTCTCCAGAGCACCCAGTTTTACCTGGTATGTAAATGCACAGCCCCATGCTAGCCTTGGTTACTGAAATGAAAAGCCTGTGGAGTTCCCGTCGTGGCTCAGTGGAAATGAGTCTGACTAGCATCCATGAGGATGAAGGTACCATCCCAGGTCTTGCTCACTGGGTTAAGGATCCGGTGTTGCCATGAGCTGTAGTGCAGATTGCAGACTTCACTTGGATCTGGCGTTGCTATGACTGTGGTGTAGGCTAGCGGCTACAGCTCCGATCGGATCCCTAGCCTGGGAGCCTCCATATGCTATGGGTGTGGCCCTAAAAAATAAAAGGGAGAGAGAGAGAAAACCCTATCACTCATTCTGTGATTTTCTCTTTAGTGGTATACAGTCTTTCAGGCAGAGGAAGTCAGTGAGGGAATGAAGGGAAGCACACCTTCTGTTTGGGAAAACTCTGTCTTTCATGTGCTGAATGAAATGAGGAGGGTCTCCTGGCCTTTTCTTTCCTGCTTCACTGGGCTGGGGAGATATTCAGGGTGCCTCTGGTTAAGTATTTTAAAGACGTAACGAAGTGCATGTGGAAATCTTGAAGGTGGGAGCAGAGGAGAACAAAAACTGGAAAACGTGGTGGGTGGTGGTCGGTGTGACCGTGATGGAGGCCAGCAGTCGATTCTTCCTCCACAGCTACCCCTGCTGCACTCTCCTCCCTCGTGGGGTGCCTGCCACTCAAGCTAGCATCCCATCATCCTGTGCTGTGGAATATCCACTTGGAGCCAGGACCTCTGTGTCCCGTCTGCCCATCCCATGTCTAGGTCCACGTCCTTTTGCTGGCTTGCCTCGTCAGGCTGTTCCCTTCTCCATTCCATCTCATTCATAGATTAGAACCAACTCGGCTTCCCCCAGCCCAGGGAGTTCTCAGTAAGTTCTTGGTCACATAAGTCATACCTAGAACCCTATCACTAATTCAGGCCTGGTGTCACCCAGAGAGAGGCCTTATTGGCTTTCTTTCAGAATGTGACAGGACCTTCAGGTGAGTTATCTGCAGGAATCCTTAGAGAAGGGAACATGAGAGGGACCTGCAAAGTACTGATTAAAAGAGAGCTCATTTGTCAGCTGCTGTTATTCATGGGTGCCTCCACATGACTCTGTGAGAGCAGGCAGGGCAGGGGGAGCGTTCTCTTCTGCTCCTCTGCATAAAGTGCCACTTTCTCCATTTGCTATGGGAGGCGATTCGTGGACTGGCAGCCAGAATAACCACACTTCTTTTAGATGTGTTCCTTGGAGTCTTGGGGAAGAGTTTTCCAACATAGCCTTAGTTTTTGCCCAGAAGAGATAAGTCTCTCTTCACAGAGTTCCGCCTCAGTTCATTGTTGGGGCTGGCCTGTGTTCCAAGTGTGCCCTTGGACCGGCATTTACAGAGATGAGGGCTGAGTTAAGGAAAGTCAGACAGAGCAAGTTTAGAAAACCAGGCTGTAGACCTAAATTAAGACATATGGCTTCTGTTTCAGTTCATTTTTATGTGGTTTCCATGGGGATTGTCATCTGTGGGATGACATCATCTTCAGTAGCTGTGACTGCTTTTCCCTGGAGGTTGGAGTGAGGGTAGGGGCCATGAGAGTTGTGGGACAAGAGGAAGGGGCAGAGGAGCAACCTTGGGAAATGAAGTAGACCGACAGCCTGGACAGTCTTTTGACCCCAGCAATGTCTGTGAAATGTTTGTAAACACATAAACCAGCCCAGAAAAGGGACATGTGTAGAGATGGGCTTCCTTCCTCATTCCCTATGGTGTTTCTCCCTGAGACACCCAGGGAGCTAGGGTATAGTGGCCTCCTTGGTCTCCAGAAAAAGGAGGTAAGCTGACAATTCATAGCAAAGAGTTCCCATCCAGAAGTTGGAAACCCTGAGTCCCTATCGCCTGACTAGTGAGATGGTGAGTGAACCCCACCCTGACCTGAGTCATAGAGACATGAAGAAAGTGGCCTCTGAGGTCACTTGCAGCTACACTGATCTGTGGATCTGTAGCTTATGAGAAAATGCTGGTGATTCTCAAATGCTGGCAGTTTAGACATTATGGAGGGAAAGAGTTCTAGGTAGTAGCTACCTCAGTTACTTGTTAGGACAGCTGCCTCGGTGATGCCTGGCTCCTGGCAGCCATGGTCACTAGAAGAGTCCAATCTGTGGAGTTTAGGCTGTGCATGGACTTTATGTTTCATTTATTCTGTTTTAACTGACCCATCTAAACACTCTTGAGTGGCTGCTATAACTAGCTTTGTGTTGAGGACATGATAAAAACAAAAGCAAAAAAAGAAGCTCTTGGGAGTTCCCGTCGTGGCTCAGCAGAAACAAATCTCACCAGTATCCTTGAGGACACAGGTTAGATCCCAGGCTTCACTCAGTGGGTTAAGGATCTGGTGTTGCTGTAGCTGTGGTATAGGTCGCAGATGTGGCTTAGATTCTGCATTGCTGTGGCTGTGATGTAGGCTGGCAGCTACAACTCTCAGATTTGACCTCTAGCCTGGGAACTTTCATATGCTACAGTTACGGACCTAAAAACACAAAACAAATGAACAAAAAAACCAAGAAGCTGTCCCTTCCCTCAAGTTATTTCAATGCCCATTGAGCAGAATAGGATCTGTAACTCTAGAGGGACACCCCCCCACACCCCAGGTCCAGAGTGGCAGCCTGAGCAGGCTCCCTGTTCGAACACACTCTTGGATCTGATTTTGAGGATAAGATTGGGAGTGTGGGAGAGAAAGTAAGTCAAGGCCAGAGGGTGCTGAAAACAAAAGGCTGTACTTAACTGGATTGCCCAGTGAGGAGGGTGCAGGAGCAGAGAAAGAAGACTAAAAGTGAAATCTTCTCCCTCCAACTCCCTTGCCTAATACAAAAGACAGGGCAGACAGTGAGACCTGAGCCACAGAGGATGAAGAAACCAAGATCCAGCGTCCACCCCTGTTCCTGCCATGTTTTGTGGCTTTGTGCATCCTGCCCGGGGTACAGTCTGCAGCTTGTGGATGCTTATTATCCATAATAATCATAATAATTAATAAAACCTTTTAAAAGGGGGCTTTAATCATGCCTGTGCTTTGCTTCCAAACACATAATAAAAAGGAATTACTTATAAAAGTGACAAATTTATTCCTAATTATACCATTATTTTGTTATGCAATACAAGTAAAGCAATCTTTGAAGCTGGAAAAATGTCTCATGCAGAATTAATTAGAACAGTACACTGTTTGGAATTAGGCAATTATTTTATTGATATTTCACAACTAGAACTTTGTAAGAGCACCTCAAATATTTTCATTAATGCCAGTAAATAGTTATTTTTAAACACTTACTAGTATGAATTCTAAAGATAAACTTTGGACTGTTTTTGGACCTTATGAAAATGTTTGAATCTGAGAGAAAATTTATAGGACACATGAGTCACTGTGGCCCCAGGGAGTTTTTTAGGAAGCAGATGGCAGTGTTCAGGGAATTCACTTCCTATTCAACATGACACCACAAGGGAGTGGCTGCAGAGACATAGCAGTGACCTCAGCCAGAAGGGGGCCTATGTGTCATCACCATGCAACTGAGGGAATCCAGCGAGGGATAGTGGTCTCCAGGTTACACTGTAAGTTATGGGCTAAGATCATAACTCTCGTCCCTGGACTCTCATTTCTGTGCTTTTGCTTTCTTTTAAAAATATAGATTTGTTTTTCAGGTTATAAAAGTAATACCTATTCATATCCAGTGCTCTTTCCTGCTGCTTTCTGACCCAAGCCCACACTGAATTCTTTATTTCATTTTTGCAGTAGATTAAATAGCCCATGGGTACCATGGTACCATCATGTATTCTTACTCTGCCTCGTGCATTTAAGACTTGCCTCCTTACCTGTCCATTCCTAGGTTGTAAATAAAGGCTAAGTTCGCTTTCTGTCTTCTCCTAACCAGCCCACGTCCAGGGCTGGGCATATAGCATGGGTGCTGTCAAGATGTGCTCAGCTTTACCAGGTCACAGCACCTGATTGAGTGCAGGAGATTACTCCTCATGAGATTCTTGTAGGCTGATGTGGATGCAGAGGGAGGTGGTGGTGGAGGGGCAGCCATGCTTGTGAGAGGCTGCATTCAGAGGAGACTGGCAGCCCTTGATGGGGATGGATGTGCTCATGTAGTGGCCATGGCCTTGGTTCTGGGTCAGGCCTTGGGTGCCGCTGAGAAGCAGAGGATCTCTTGGTTCTTTGGGATGTTCAGAACAAAACTTCTTTTTTAATGGATGTGGATAACACTGGGAATATGCACACACAGAAAACATGTTGGCAGGCAGGGCTGTGGCATTTGGATCAGTTGGTTCCATTCCAGAATAGGGAGAAAAGGCCAGGGAGTTGGGAAATGAAGAAGCAAAAGAACTGTGAGAACAGCATAGTTTTCAAGGAAGATTTGGACAGTGAGTTTGCTGCCCGCAGCTCTAGTCTGACTTCTGATACTTCTTCACTCTGCATCCTGAAGTAGGGCTATACCTGCTTTGGGCCTCAGCTGCCCACATTGCAAAATGAGAGAATTAGTCTACCAGGTACCCAGGGCTTGTCTGAGGTGCGATGGAGTTATCAGCCAAGCCCCTCAGGTGGCTTCTCTTTTGCCAAAAGCACAGGTCTAGCGAGCTCTGAGTAGCTAAAATAATAAAAATGTTCTTCAGTCTTCCATGGCAGCTTGCTCAATCATTATGGCGGTCTTGCGACTCGGCTTTGCTACCTAATATTTAACCTAAACCTTTTCCCTGCTTTTGTTTTAGATCATCATCACTTGCTCAGTTCTATCAATCTACCTGTGCATTTCTACACCACCTCTCACCAGAGTGCTTAGCACCTGTCCTTTCTGAGCAATGAGGTTAATATTGAAGGTAAAATCCATTTCCTAGAGATAATGTACTATAGACCTTTCAGAAGAGCTCTCTATGATAATGAGGAATGAGTTACCATGCCGAGGTTGTTTAAATGTCATTTATTTTAACAAGTGACACTCTGAATTTATTTAAAGTTGACTACAATGAAGGAAGGTGGAAAGTTTTAAAGTTTCATGAAACAATAATAGAACTGCAAAGCAAGGAGCCCTGAAAGATGGATCTGAATGGCAATTCTGATTGCAGCTCCATGGGAGGGCTGCTGGGATTGAATGCTTCCTGCTGCTTCTAAGACTCCAGAGATGTAGAGAATGAAGATGTCACAGAGAGAGCACTGGTTTGGCCTCTGAGCTTCCCTCTCTTTTCCACCGTGTTCATGTGCATATATACCCACTCATGTGTGTCAGGTGTCTAGGAGGTATATGTGCGTCAGGGAGGTAGAGAGAGAACATTCTCTTTCCTGTTGATGGCAGCATTTAACACTCCCTCTGGCATGAATCTAGACTGTGAGTCCTGAGGCAGCTGCCACTCAGTTACTCCTGCTCTCTTGTCTGGAGCCATTCTTGGCTGTGTGAGAACAATGACCACATTTTATTCTCATCTCTACCAACAGGAATCAACAAAGTTATACAGGATGACTTATGCTTGTTCATTTGAAAAAAATATATATATATGAGCTTGGAGGGTAGACAGAGGGCAAAGACTGCAGAGTCCCCTCGGGGAAAACGT
>PVHT021183518.1:8193756-8250945 GCA_004024745.2 Catagonus wagneri
CCGCAGCCACAGCAACGCAGGATCCGAGCCGCGTCTGCAACCTACACCACAGCTCACGGCAACGCCGGATCGTTAACCCACTGAGCAAGGGCAGGGATCGAACCCGCAACCTCATGGTTCCTAGTCGGATTCGTTAACCACTGCGCCACGACGGGAACTCCAGTTATAGCTAATTTTAGAAAGAGATTGTTTGGGTGAAGCTGGATTGGTTATCAGTATGCTGGTGTTAACTTGGGAACATAGGGCATCTGGGCCTTTCAAGGTCATAAAAGAGTGTGGAAAGCCATCAGGGAGCCATGTAGTAGGAATTCCTTCCTCCCTCTCTGTCTGTCCGTATGTACATACATATGTGTATGTGTGTGTATATATATATATAGAGAGAGAGAGAGAGAGAGGGAAACACACATATATGTATATGACAGAAGATAGCTGCTCACGTGTCAATTCTGATTCCATATCCCTAAGAGAGAGAGTCAGCTGGATTTGGCTTAAGGGCCCACCCCCAGGAGCTAACTAGCCAACAGCAACAGCCAGAGGGTAGTGCATTCACATCGCCCTCTGGCTGCTGGTGTAAATAAAGTACATTCCCCCGTTGGTAAATAGTGATGACAAACACAATTTTGACATGGGAAAAGAAAAAAAGAGTCTACCTCTGGTTCAGTCATTTATGGCCAAGAAGGTAAGGTCAAATAAAACAAATGTGGGCTACTGGGCGCTTATCCTTGTGTGTGGAGGAGACAGTTCTCATGGAAAGTGACCATTCTTAGTTGGGCACATATCACAGAATATTTCTAATATACAAGAGAATGTTAGAGCATATGTAAAGCTGAGCTCAGAATTAATGGCCACCTTGTCCTCCCTGAGATGGAATGTGGCATATAATAGTTAGCCTACTTAAGTGAAATGATATCTGAAGGTGGGTGATTTTATGAAGAGTTAGATCATAACAACGTTTTCAAAGTTAAATAAGTTATTTTCTTTTCAGTCCAATCAATTCCTTTATTTGAACATTTAAGATAATTATAGGTTACAGGTAAATTATATATTATGCACATGCTAAATTATAACCCGTCTCCACCAATTAATATTTATTGAGCAATGAATGGGCAAAATATGCTAACTTAGGGATTCAAGACCTGAGTATAATTAGGTATTTCGGCTGGGAAAGATTATAGCTGCATCTTCTCAAATACCCCTCCCGTTTCTCCCCAGTGTATGTGAAGGGAAATGTAAAGATAATATGCTCACCTTTAGCTTATCTCTGAAGTTGTTTACACAGGAAAAAAAATCAATTACTTTAAATATTTTAGATTCTATTTCCCAGTAACTAACCAATGACAATTTATGACAGTCTTTGGAGCCAAGTAGAAGAGTGAAATGTAACATTTCATATTTTTCATTGTGCAAAGGCTTCTTATAGGTCTCTCACAGCAGCCGTAAAGGGACAACAGTGAATCTGACAGAGCCTGGTGCCCCTGGCTAGGGATCTAGTGTAGCAGACAGCCTGGTGACTCTTCCACTTCGTACCACTGATGGTGCTGTCTGGCTCAGAAAAGCAGGTTATGGTGTGCAGAAAGTGAGCACAGGATATCTGTGGTTTTGCAAACAGTGAATAAAACTGTACAGAAAGTTTAGCAATTTATAAAGCATTTTGAAATCCAGAACTTAAGATTTAGACCATGGAACAGACCGTTGTTTTAAAGGAGTCACTGTAGTCATGCAAGAAGACATGGTGGTAGCCCAGTGATTTGGCTTTTATCAGCCCCCGTGATGACTTCTCTTCACTTCTCTAAGGGATGGATGTGCAAACCTAAAGGATGATCTGAGTGTTTGTGGACCCTTTGGCAGGATTGGAGGGGCGGGCAGAGGGAATCAAAAGTGGAAGTTTGTCCATAGTAGATGTGACAGAAGTAGTGCCTTAGGTCGGAAGCACATTGACCATCAGGACAGTGTGACAGAGAGCAAATCTCCTAGGCTGAATCTGAGAAATCTGGAATCCTATTGCTAGTATGAACTCATACCCAGTTTGCTCAGGACATTTCCAGTTTATGCCTGTATGCATGTGTATGATGAGGTATCTTATCCCTTACTCATCTCAGGCATCAGCTCCTGCAGAGGTTTTAGAAATCACCACCTCAGATGGACTGAGTCTGTCTTCAGGTTACATGTATTACTAGAATCCTTTCTAATCCTTTATATTCCTTGTTGCACCTATATTTGTATTTCTGACAGCTCTAAATATCCCTACTATCACTATGGATGTACACTTTTAGAGTAATTTCTACTTTCCAAGCTCATATTATCAGTTTTTCCTTTGAATTTCACAGTTACCAAGGGATAGACAGAGGCTGGGCTATTATTGCTCAGAGATATTAAAGTACTTACTCAAGGTGATCATGGTTGTCAGGGACAGAGCCCAGAGTAGAACTCAGACTCCCAATTCCCAGGCCAGTGCTTTTTCTGCCACATGAAGGGCAACACCACATACAGACTGAGGTTTCCAGGACAAAGTGCATATCTCACTATCTGGGTATCCACATCACCTAGCACCCTGTGTAGTCAGCGTCCACAAGCTTATAGAGCCAGGGAGAGACCGCAGATCTACATGTGTGGCAAGCTAGACTGTAGTTCCACTGCTAAATATCTCTGTTACACGTCATAACATGTCTAGTTATTTATTTCTCTTTGATAAAGTGAAGGTGGTAAGATTAGTCCTATCTACTCAGGAGCTTTACTGATAAATATGTATGGAAAGAGTAAGGTAACACTCAGAAGAAAGAAAAGGCTCAATATTTAAAGTAAATAGATATAATAATACAGTGGGCTATTTTTCCCAGAAAAAAAGCCTTAAATGGTCGTATGCAGAAGGTTGGTCCCTGGAACTGTGTTTGACCACCAATCCAGGTACCCCCCCCAAAGAAAAAAAAAAACCCTGATTACCCTTAGTCACCATCGCTGCATCTCTGCAGGTGAACTGGAAAATATGTGTGCCTGGCCACTTGAGTCAGAAGTGAATGTGAGATGCAGTGTGAATAAGCTAACCAGGCTTTATCTTTTCAAAAAAATTAAAAAAAAAATGAAGTCAAATCCTAAGCATAAATGCCCATCATTCACGTTTCAAAACTGAGAAAAGCATGTCTGTGCTTATTAGATGCACACTTATTATACACATACTTGCTTAAGTGGACATGGTTTTCCCTTTCACTTCCTCACTGGAACTGTTGGGTGTGCTGCTGTTTTGTACTAGAGAAGGCGTATCTGAGTTCAAAGGAAATGCTAGCAATTTAATAGGAGATAAAGTGATCGAACACAGCTCACACACGCAATAAAGGAAATGAGAGGTGACAGACTTGTAATGTGTCTTTAATGTAATCACAACTGTATTCCAAGGATGGAGGTGTGATCTCAATTTGTATGGATGCACATGGCTTTCTCATTTGAGATTATCATTAGTGGGTGGTACACACCTTGTTGCAATGGAAATCTTCCCCGTGGAAATTTAATGCTCTTAATGCAACTAGAAAACATCAATTGTGACAGAAGGGACTGGCCTGAGTCAGATCACCCACGCAGCCAAACGGCCTGCTTTTCAGCAGTCAATACCAAAGATTCTAAATTCTGCCCCCGACTGAGAACAATACACTACATTCCTTCTCCTGAACGATGATGTTAAAGGGAGGACAGCCACCAACTGCACTGACAGCTGAAGACCACGTGTCTGGGGTGCTGTGTTCGGGGTCATCTTACATCTCCTGTATATATGATTTATAAACTGGATTTGATCCTTGTTCCTCTTCCTCAGCAAAGGAAAGCTATTTACATCTAAAGAAGGCTTTTGTCACTCATATTTCTCACTCCCCTACATTACCATGGCTTTTTATCTGTTTCTTATCACATTCAACCTGTCTCATAGTTATTTGTGTCTGCGTTTTATTTTCCCCAGCAGACTGTGAACCCTTTGGTATTAAGGTCCAGTTTGTAATCATCTTTGCAATCCCTTCTTGCGCTTTAGCACAGGGCCTGGAAAAGAGGCAGCTTGTGTCTGTGCCTGGTGAACTGAATTGAAACACTTCCTTTATACCCTGAAAGCAAGGCCGTCCTTCTGGGTAAAAGTCTATGCAGGAATTAAATTAATAAATTTATCACTTTTTTTACCCCTCTTCACATTAACTCAGATTGTGCCATGTTATTAGCTATGAGGGAATTCTATTTAGGAAGACACTCTCTTACAAATTTCAAATTTGATTTACAAATAAGTTTTACATTTCCCAAACTTTGCTAACATTGCAAACTCCTTAGTGGATTTTACTTACAATTGAAAATAGATTATCCTTATCCAAACTTCAGCACTAACCCAGGGATTTTGAGGATCGGTGTCACATAGGGAAGTCACAAGAACTAACACAGCTGAGCTCAGTTTCAGATTGTGTAATTCATTCATCATATGGCCTTGGGCAAGGGGCAGCTGTGGGTCTCAGTTGGTTCAGGATTAAAATCATTATAATAATACCTGTGCCGTGTGTCTCACAGGGTTATAATGAAACTAATTAGGTGATTGGTGTGAAAATACCTATAACCTGCAGAGCTGTGTGTAAATAAAATAGATAATGGGAAATAAAGATGGAAAGGATTAGATATACTAGTGTCCCTGTATAGCAGGAAATCTAGGAAAGGAGAAATCTCACTTTGAACCTAGTCTGTGTTCACTCTAGGATTCAAGTAACCTGAACAACACCAGAAAGCCCTCGAGGCAGGGACAAAGAGGTCTAGTTTTACAAAAGATAAGAAAATCGATGATGAGAGCTGAGTGAGTAAGGACTCCCAAGAAAAGGGAGTGGCAGGAACAACTGTGAACATGTGGCTTATCAAGCCCTTGGCTTTCATCTCTTATGTAACCCAGCTCCAGGATCCTGGGAAGTAGAAAATATAATTAAAAACAAGGAATAAAAAAAAAAAAGGAAAATGAGTCCACTGAAATCATGGCGAGACCATGTGTGGTGAGGAAGCCTTGTTCTGTTTCCCATGCCTGTAAAAAAGGGGAATAACTCCAAGGGGGAATGGAGGTCCTTTTTCTGCTTCAGCATGGGGTATGGAATGAGTTGGAATGTGGTTAGAGTTTCAGAAGACATAGCCTTGTTTGGGTACACCAAGGACTTCAGTGCATATAGCAGGAGTCATGGCAGTGAAGGCCCCCGTGGTGGGCACATGTCATTTGGATCAGCCGTGCTTAGCACCTGTTGCAGCAGGAGTGCCACGTGCCTATGGAGGCAGTGGTATGCCACTGACTCTGGGTACAGTGGGCACTAACAGCTTTGCCCTGGACATCATTGTGTCCTACTTGAAGATAGAAGGCAGCAATGGTGGTGTCTCTGAATGAGGACCACTGATGCATGGTGGGCTTGGCATCATGTAACAGCTGTGGCATAATTGACAGGGGCTGGAAGGAGTGGCAGGGATGACCCCGAAGAGCGCTGGTGGAGCAGCGTGGTAGCTATAATAGTTTTCACGAACTAAGGGAAGAACACCAGAAATATCAATTACAGAAAACTGAGAGAGCATGTGATGGCAAGAACCAAGTCTACTTCAGTGACCTACAAGCAAGAGAGCTGAATGTCTACATTGCTTCAAATAGGAAAGGATTGTAGGCCATGGGCCAGTATAGATCCAGCAGCATGCCATGATTCCATGTTAAATAAAGACACTGTCTGCCACTTGGTATGCAGGAAATTCTAGTAAAGAACATTGAGGTCCCTAAAGCCTGGTGCAGGGAGGGGGCGATTATCTTCAGTGGTAAATGGGAAGGGAGAAAGCTTTACCTGTTTTTTGTTTTGTTTTGTTTTTCTTTTTCATTTACCATTCCTCAGAACCACAGCCTTCTCAGGCCGAGGCGAACAACCCCCCCCCAAACCCCATTCCTTAGGATTTACATTTCACAATGTTAAAACAAGATCTGTTATAGATAATTTAGCCCCAGGAGACTTAAGCCAGGGACAATCAAGCAGGGTTTGAGTAACAGAGAACACCAGGCCTCTTTATTTCTTTACCCTGGGACTTTTATTTCTGAGCCAAGAAGATAACACATCTTAATAGCAAGCAGCTGAGTTAACTAGATAAAAGGTTTCATAAACAGTTAGTGAAATCTTGAAATCAGAGAAATCGGAGATCCACAGCCTTACCTTGCTTGACTGGATCTAAATGTACATCACGGAAAACAACGCAGGACGAGATGGTGAGATATTGGGCACTACTCCCATGAGCCAATACACATGGGTTTCCATTCATTCCTTCCTTCCACAGATAGATATTGAACCCTACTACACAGTTTCCTCTTGGCTTAAGTCTGGGGATAAGAGATGCCAGAAGAATTTAGCTGATTAGCTAAAATGGATTTAATGATCTAACAAGATAACAATTACATTAAAACAAGGAGTACATGGGGCAATGAAAGGTCATTTTTTCCATACTGTTTGATAGTAAAGAAATAAAAAAACTTAAGTTTAGATCCATAAGTAAATAATGGTACTAGGAGTTAATATAAATATGTTTGAGAGATGACTTAAAATGAGTAAGTTGACAAGGGGTAAAAGGATCAGGATTATAAATTATGGTAATTTTATAGTTAAAATGAAATGGTAGGCAAATAAAAATAGAAAAACTCAATGAAAAGGAAGAAAAGCTACTTAATGGGAAGAAAAAGATCAGGAAGCCTTTTAGGAAATTAATTTGGTGAAGAAAAGGGATAGAAATGGGACTAGAGGGACTGAGAGCCTGGAGCACATGATGGGGGGCTGCGGGCTTGCTAATTACTCCTGGCCCCCAAAATGGACCATGTATAACCAAAAGATTTTAAATGAAGTACAAATTCAAGAAAATTCCAATTACTGTGCAGCAGCTAGAATAAGGGATATCAAAGGGAGTATCGAGGGGAAAATGATTGATTCTGAACAAAGGAAAATTAAAGATCAAAAGCTGGAAGATAAAGGAAATCATACTGGTTTTGGACAAAGACTACACACATTCAGAACCTATAAATAGATAAATAGGGAGCAATTTTCTGAAAAAGTTAATGAAATGGAACAACAACTGAGATATGGAAAATAATGATTATGTGACGATGGGAATAAAGCCAGTCAAATGCTACCACATCAATTAAGGAAACAGCAGGTCTCCAGAGCAGAGACAAAAATAATACAACTTCTGAAGACCCAACATTTACAAGACAACATAAAAGAACCAAGAGAAACATGTGCCTTTCACTACTAATCCGCCTTTACATGAAATATTACCAAAAATACTTTAAAAAACATGAAAATTATTCAAATTGCAAAGCAAATTATTCAAAGCTGTGTACTTTTCATCAGAGCAAGTTCCACTCTGTGCTACCTTGTGTCTAGGCCATGGGCCCTCATCACGTCCTAGGTGATGGCCCCGACTCTGTGGATGTTAAAACCTCCAGTGGAGGCAGAAGGACCCATGACCTCTCTGTTCACTGAGCTCCTGTGTTGACTCCTAGCTTCCCCTGGGATCAGAGGGAATGCTTCAAGGCATTCCTTTTCTGGTTTCCCCTTCCAATTTCTGATCCTAATGAGTAATCTGTCCACGGAGTCCATCTCTAGACACACCTGCTGAGCACACAGTTGGATGAACAGTTGGACTGAAGGATTCAGTGTCCCTGACGACCTCTTTCTTCCCAGTTACCAAACCAGGGAAGATACTAATGTTCTTTCCGATGTCATTAATTAGCTGTGCTTCACTGGTTGTGAGTGGTACAAGTGAAATTCTGTTCTCAAATGTTCACTCTCTTCCGGGTTTCCCTCGTTTGTTTTGACATCTGTTTATTTCCTCTGCATCCTCAGTGCCTGAGGAGAGTTCTTCGCTCATTGCCAATGTCAGTAAAGTTTTCCTGAGTGAATGGAGTCTCATACACTCACTTGCCTCCATGCTGAATCCACTACACCAACCCCTGCCTCCACTGTCCCTTCTCTGTCAATTTTTCTGTCTCTTTATTACATACTCTGGCTCCAAACGATGCGAGTCTCCCGGGATTTTGTCTTAAATCTTTCTCTCATCCCATTTTATGCTTTTTTATCCCTTTGTTACATCACTTTCCTTTTCTTTTTTTTTAATCCTGTTTATGTTTTTCTGTTGCAGAAAAATGAAACAGTTCAAGGCAGTAGATAGATCACCAAAAGGCAAAAAAAGCAAAGGATGCTTTAGTAAGGCCAGAACTCAGGATCTCGTGTAATTCCTTATGAGCACTTACTTCTTCATTGAGTATGACTTCCTAGAAACAGGGCTTCCCACAAAGCTTATTTAAAAATAGCAAAACACAAACTAAAGATAACATACATATTTATAAAACATATGTAAAAGAAATATAAATATTTATCACAAATTAAACAAAACTGTACCACAAATCTGTAATTAGAACCAAATATAATTTCTACCCATTTATAATTATTTCTAATAAAATAATTCTAGCTTTCTCTTCCTGCTTATTGTCATTTCTTCTTCAGCCTATTCCAAGTTATAAAATCTACACTATAATATTTCTGGTGGTGGGTTTAAAAGTTTATAATATAATGTATTTACTTTGTAACTTAAAAAGTATTAAGTTTACACATGAACATGATTTAAAGCGTCAAATATTTCTTCAAAATTTCTTACGGAAAATTACAGTCTTTGCTTCCCAGCAAATATTTCCCACTTATGTATATGAATATCTACTGTAATAAATTACCACAAAAGTAGTGGTAATTTAAACACTTAAAAAAAATACACATTTATGGTCTCCCAGTGTCCAGAGTCCAGAGTCCCCGTGGGAAGGCAGCTCCCACTGGGAAAGAATGAAGATGTCAGTGGGGTTGCATTCTTTTTCGGGGGCTCTAGGCGAGAATCGCGTTTCTTGCTCCTTCAGGTATTGGCAGAATTCAGTGCCGTGAGGGATGGTTGCCACGGTCAGCCCACAGCTGCCTGGTGCCCTGCTCCTTGTGCACAGCCTTGCACATCTCAGAACGAGCTACAGGACTTGGGATCCTTCTCATCCCGCCTGCTCTTTCATCTCAGCTCCTCGTTTTCTCGCCCAATTTTAAGGATTCATAACTAGGTGGGCCCACCCTGATAATCTAAGACAGTCTCCATTTCAGGTCCTTAAACTTTCTCATACCTACAGGTTTGCTTTTACCGTTTTAAGGTCACAAAGTCCCGGAGTTAGAGCTTGACGTCTTTTGGGGCAGGAGCAATGATCCCGCCTGCTCTATCACAGCTACCCACATTTAGCTTTTTAAGGTCATTATTTGTTAATAACCCCAGTATCTCTAAAAAGAAATCCTTGATGGTTTTAGTTTTTATAATTATGTATTATCTTCCAATTATAGAGAAGGAGGATTTAGCCACATTTTCTACTCAATCTCTTATTATGTCCATTTCTTGTCCCTTCATCTTCCTTATATGATTAAATTAAAAATAAGATCAAATACAGTTTTTGCATTACAAATGCCATGTAAACACTATTCATAGCTGAAGTATGTGGTATACTATTTTCTTTTTCTGGCAAAACTTTTTGATTTGTTAAGTTTCTTATGCATTTATCTCATTTATCCCATACTGTCTCCCAGTCATGTAAATTTCCTCCCTGTCCTGTAAATTTCCTCCCTGTCCTGGTCCTTCTAATCAAATTATGCATTGTCAGTTCCATCTTCTTGAAGAACTCTCTCCCAGAATTTCCTGATCTGTTCAATCTGGATTTGTTGATTTCTTATGCATGTTGCTCATCTGTATCCGCATCCTGAATATTCCTTTCACTTTCTATTGTGTTTGAATTCTACTTTTTGTTTTGTTTTGTTTTTTTCCTCATTTCAATTGAATGCATTTTCCAGGAACTTTTATTTTCTTTCATTTTTTTGCTTTTTTAGGGCCACAACTGTGGCATCTGGAAGTTCTCAAGCTAGGGGTCGAATCAGAACTATAGCAGCAGGCCTATGTCACAGCCACAGCAATGTGGGATCTGAACCGCGTTGGTGACCTACACCACAGCTCACAACACTACTTGATCCCTGACCCACTGAGCGAGGCCAGGGATTGAACCCGTATCCTCGTGGATACTAGTAAGATTCATTTTGGCTGCACTACGCTGGGAACTTCCCAGGAGCTTCTTAACGATGTAAGGGAGGCAGATATTGTAGACTTAGGGTCACTTTCATACCCTCAAACTTAACTGAGAGTTGGACTAGTTTGAGCTTTAGTTGGATATTATCTTTCATCAGAACTTTGGTCTAAACATTTGGTTGGCAGTCTTGAACTTCATCAATCCTTCTGCTCACAGTACTTTCATTATCTCTGTCCTCATTGATGCTCGGTATCCTCCAGTCCAGAAACTTCTGTTTTATTCTCTCCAGAGAAAAACCTATCTAGGCTTCTGCAGTAGACAAGAAGATACATGAAATGACAAGAGGAACTGGGAGTCTTTAACTGCTTCATAAAATGATTTTCTATGAACCACCCTGTTTTTAACCTTATATTCCCACCCTTCAAAACAGATACACATTTCCTGGGTATCTGGTTCCTCCAATTCCAATTCTGGAGCCTTGGGGATCTTGTGATGTAAATGGGGATATTTCTTGGGTCTCCCAAGATTAGGTTTTAGCATTCTCCAGCCAGATAGTGTAGTTAACACTGACTGCTTTCCAGCTTCAAAATGCCACCACTGTTGTCTCCACTTCTTTTTGGCACTGTGTTTATTTCCTTTTACAATCATTTTCCATGGTTTTCTTTATGTCTTTTCAGTCATGGCTGAATTCAGTTTGTGTGATCAGCCTACTGTCTTTACCTAAAAGCCCTCATCAACTTTTAAAATTCAACTAACTATTTTGTTATTGTTGAATAGGAAGAACAAAACTTCTGGCTCATGCAAGGTCCACTTTTAAATGGTCAGTTTTCCTGCAGGCCAACCTTACCTAGATACTCAGTCAGGTTGTAGCTAAAACTCAACTGGAAAACATGAAATACTCCTTCTAGCCCAGTGCTTCATTAGGCCTATCCCTTAAAGCCATAGATACAATCATTTTCCAGATTCTGAAACTGTTCTTTTAGGCTGTCAGTTTGTTCTTCAGTTCAATCTTAGTAAGTCACACTGATATTTTTTTTTCCTTCATAACATCTCTTAAACATGCCCTCCCTTGTTTCTAGCAATTTCTTTCTTCCTGATCTAGGCTCTCATTATCTATCACTAGGATGATTGGAAAACAATATATTGACAAGTTCTGATCTCTCCCATTCCCCACTTTTTTTCCCCCATTTTCTTCAACTTTACTGAAAACCACTGTCAACATGATACCTTCTAGCTGTATATAAGTTCTCCCCTTCTTTTGGGATCAAGTTTAGACTGAATATATGCTTGTGAAGGGAGCAGCTGAATGACTTTCAAGGATCTCTGTCAGAGCTTTTCACTTTGCCTAACAGCAGTTTTCTCTAACTGAATAAAATGAATTGCTTCTGCCTGACCTGACTTTTCTCCTTCCGTTTCCACTGTAAATACCCATCCCTGTTGACTCTTTTTGGGCTTTTCCCCTCTCCACCTAAATCTGCATTTCAACAAGGATCTAATTTACCTATAAACACTCATGGAATCTCACCCTGAATATCAACAAAATAGTTAGATATCTTAAAATCATGTGTCATTTGCTTTTTTTTTTTTTTTTTGCCTGCGTTTGCAGTTTCTTTCTCAAGCTCTTTGAAGGAAGGGATTATATCTGTCATTTCTCTCAAATTCATCAGTATGCTGGAGAGATGACTTGTGGCATATACAAACTTGTACATTTTAAACTTTTCTACGAAAAGTTATCCCTGAGTGAAGATGAGAGGACCTTACTATAAGAAATGTGCTTAAAAAGTTTTTGTTTCTTTGGATTCACACGTATAATTTTAATTTTTTTTTTTTTTTTTTTTTTTTTTTTTTTTTTTTTTTTTTTTTTTTTTTTTTTTTTTTTTTTTTTTAGATTTTGCATTCTGAACCACACTGCATTTGTATCAAGGTACTGAGTCCAAGATTTGACTTTAGAACTTAGTACTGAACAGACTGGGACCAATTACTCAGGTTTTCTGTGTATTGGTTTTCTCATTTTTAAAACAAAGATGACTGTTGTTTCTATTTCATTGTTGATATGAGCAAATAAATTAGCTAATCTATATAAAGCACTCAAGACAGAAGCAATTATTAAGTGCTCAGTAAATACTAGGTACTGTGTTTGAAAAGATTATTTAGATTATTTCCCCCTGGTAGTTAAATTAATGCTCCAGAAATGTGTGCCACATTTATCCTATGCTTTCAGAGAATCAGGGTGGAGCTGCGCAGTAGACCCTCAAGTAACAGAGCTGGGATTCAGCAGGGCACCTGCCGTGTGCTTCTGCTTATATAAGCTGAGATGCATTGATCTGAGCCTTGTCCCATGCTCTTGCAGCCTCAGTACAGGCATCCCAGCACACAGCCCTATCCACCCTTTAAAACATGTGAGTTTGGATGATCTCTATCTCCCAAAGATTTCATGGAACAAAACCCCTACATCCTATGTGCCTGAAAATGGTTTTTGTTTTAGGATTTTAAAAGTTCCCAAAATAAATAAGAAACAGGTCTGTCTCAAGATTAAACCTGGGTCTTTTGCTTCATGCTTCTGTCTATCTCCAAATTATGGTTCAGTGTTAGCCTTCTGTGATTTCCAGGGGAGACTGAAGCAGGGTAGGTTTTTAGACTAAATCTCAGTACCTTGGTTTTGCAGTAAGAGTGAGGAAAAGAGAAAACAGAAGGCTAAAAAAGAAATTAGGAAGTGCTGATATTTAACCCAGAATTCTGTAAATTACCTTTTCTGATCAATTGGCAGATTTGCTTTTCAATCCGTCTGCTCTAGATGTGTGCTCTGGATTCCCAAAATGCTTCTCCCTTTTCATGCTCTTTGATAATCTTGTTCTCTGGGAGATCTCAGACTTGTATGCATTGATAAGTATTCTTTTAATTCTTTGAGGCTACATTCAGTGATGCCCTTTTGGCAGATGAAGAGATATTTTAGGGAGTGCCAAAGTCATGGTGTCACCTACTCAGTGGTGGCACATGGGAATGCCACTTGATTATTGAAGGTAGAAGCATGTGGTGTACACTCATCTCAGCAAAATGTCCACTCGAGGGGAGTAATCTGCTCTGTCTGCTCTGAAACTCATTGATCCTTCCAGGTCCTGCGCACATGTGATCTCATCCAGGAAGCCTGTGCTGATTGCCTCCTTCTTCCTCTGTCCACCTGTTACCTGTACTGACTTTGTGACACTGAGCCCTGTCTACCTCGTACTCTCATGGGTTAGAATTAGGACAAGGCGTACCACCAGGTTATGAGTTCATTCAGGGCAAGGATCAATAAAGCCAATTGCCATTTTGACTTGTTTGGAAAAGAGAGCTACTGGGCATGGGTGCTGTCTCTGGGACCTTTTTTCTAAGACCCTCTGTGAGGTCAAGCCTTGAACTTAGGAAGGGGGCGACTCTTCTACAATGTTCTTTCTTCCCTCTACACTCATTGGCACCTTTGAGTTCTTACCTTTTGCCCTAACTACATGTGCTCCCAGATCACTGCCAACACTCCTTGGGTTCTTGATCCCTGAATAGTACTTTACTAAAAAAGAGATAATCCTTTTTGTTATTTCGTTTTATTTTTTCCAGAGAGATTTGAGGGAGCAGCTGGAGCATTACAGAGGGAAAAAAAATAGATAGGGTTTTTGTCTCTCCATCTACTTCTTTTGTCTGCAGTGAGATAGTTGCAGAACTGAAAAAGCATAGGTCTTTGGTAGTTTCTGTTTTTCTCTTGGCCTGAAATTCATTTCAGTGACCTTCACCCCCACCCTCACCCCAGTAAATGCTTCTCCCTTTAAAACTTGTTAACAGAAGGCACCGGTAAGAGCATACCAGAAGTCTCGGTACATATGAAATCAATGGAAAACTCCCAGCAGTCTCCAAGGGCTTTTTAAAATCACTTTGGACCCTATATCGAAAGAAATGAGAAGAGCTAAATGTCATTGCCATGCATGAGACATTTCACTACTTGCTACTTTAATTTCAAACAAAAAAAAATACAGCTCTATTATAGGAAGCACATAGTCTATTATCTCTTGATAATAACCTTAAATAAATGCCAAACACAGAGGTCTAAAATTATTTCTGGCCTCATGCATCACTTATGTTCTATGCAGTGGCCCTGCAATTGACTAAAAATGATGAAATGCATTCATTATGTAGTTTTGTATGTGTGTTTAACTCTTCCAGACTTTGATGCTTAGATATCTTCTCTGATAATATGAAGACTTTGCAAAAATGAAAGGGTCCTAAGTGAGCCAAATGATAATAAAACTGCCTTTGGTCTCTTCCCTTCCTTTACTTGCCACTTCGCATTGGTTGACAAGTCCTGTTAATTGATCCCTTCATCAGTCCTACCTAAAACCCATACCCCTTCATTGTCCTCATTATCATCATCTCCATCTCTATATCGACAAACTTCTCAACTGAATTTCTCCCACAGCCTTACTGGTTTTATCTCCAGGCCTGCTATTCTAACAGAGTAATTTTTTTTAAACCTATAAAACTGTTTTTTTATTCTCCTACCTACTTTTCCAAGGCTAAAGCTCAAGTTAATTTTTCAAATACAAGCTTTTAGGTTACTGCTTCTGCCTGATTCTGTAAATCTTTTTTGCAGCACAACCCTTCAGTGCTCCCCACTTTAGCCATAGCTATAGTCTTGTAGGTACTTGAATGCTCCATTCCGTTTCCTATGCCTGGACCTCTTTTCATTCTCTCCTGCATGTCTAGAATTCCTTTCCTCTTACTGTCTGCCTGTCTATCTCCTTGAGGTTCATCCAAAGTCAGTAAGTTGTCACAGTGTCTCACAAGGCTACCAACTAATCTCTGAATCTAACTAAACTCCTTTCTTGGTGTTCTCATAACACCCTATGCATCAAACAATCCTAAACCTATCTCCATGATGTCTCTCCTACTCTCCCTTCTCTGTCACTAGCTGCTTTTTAATTCCTTGTGGGAAGTGACTCTATTTTGGAGCCTTAGGATTTAGCATAATGTCTTTAGCACATCTTGCACCAAATTAATGCACTTGAATGAGTGGGATGGATTTATAATTTAAAAAAATGGGAACTTAGGTCTTTAAAGAAACATTGTAGGAGTTCCCATCGTGGCTCAGTGGTTAACAAATCAGACTAGGAACCATGAGGTTGCGGGTTTGATCCCTGCCCTTGCTCAGTAGGTTAAGGATCCAGCGTTGCCGTGAGCTGTGGTGTAGGCTGCAGATGTGGCTCAGATCACGCGTTGCTGTGGCTGTAGCAAAGGCCGGCAGCTACAGCTCCTGTTATACCCCTAGCCTGGGAACCTCCATATGCTGCGGGTGTGGCCCTAGATAAGGCAAAAAGACAAAAAAAAAAAAAAAGAAAGAAAAAGAAACATTGTCTTTCATGACAGAAATTTCTTAGAGGTGTAAGCTTAATCTAGTGAGAAGAATCCAAAACCAGATGAAATTCGTCTTTGGAGACTGCTTTTGGAGCCCAGGTACAATTCACACAAGGAACCTGGGCTTAGTTTTACTAGCACATCACCGCAGACATGGCAGAAAATTAACTCTCAGCTTCTTCACTCAACTTACTCATCAGAGTTTACTCTGGGTGGCTTTTGAATGAGGGTGAATTTTATCTTTGACAATAATTTGCTGCCACTGAGTATTTTTAAAAATTCCATTCTGGAATTCCTGTCGTGGCTCAGCGGTTAACGAATCCGACTAGGAACCATGAAGTTGCGGGTTTGATCCCTGGCCTTGCTCAGTGGGTTAAGGATCCGGCATTGTCGTGAGCTGTGGTGTAGGTTACAGACACGGCTCGGATCCCGCGTTGCTGTGGCATCAGCCGGTGGCTACAGCTTCGATTAGACCGCTAGCCTGGGAACCTCCATATGCCGTGGGTGCAGCCGTAAAATAGGCAAAAAAAAAAAAATTTCCATTCTAAAGAGTCAAATGTAGTCTAGAGCGAAGACAACATCCTTGGAATATATGTATTATTTCCTGTGGGGACTGTTTGGAAGAATGGGTCTTAATTTTTGCTGAAGACTTCACTTATTTAATTAGTCCTGTGACATGGAAGGAGCTTGGGCACAGTAACAAAAGCATGAAAGTTAAATTCAGATGCTTTAGACTTGATTTCTTACCCTGATGCTTGCTACTTATGTGTCCTGGATAAGTCACTGATTTGGGGGGAAAATGGATTTCAGGTTATTGTGCTAAAATGAGATCATGGGCATTCCAGAACTGCAATAATCAAAGTGGCTATTATCATATAATTTATTTTTAATGATTGTCTATATTAACTAAAATTTTTATGATAATTTTCTCATTTAATCCTCTTGGAAAACAATTCATAGATAAGGAAACTGAGGCTCAAAGAGATGAGAAATTTGCTCAGGGTGACACAGGTATTATATAGTAGCAAAAAGCAAAAATTTTCTCATTCTGACTCCATAGCTCATATTCTTAACCAGTCATTTTCATTTCTCCAAAATGATCGATAAATACAAACCCTTTAGCAGTACAGATTCAACATGTTGACAAATTTGAATTTTGGATTATTTCCGTGTCAGACTATGTTCATATAAATAAAAGTTTTTGGTGGACCTTGTTGGTGAACAACCATCATATACATATAAAATTCAGTACACACACACACACACACACACACAGTCATTCACTCTAGAAGTTCAAAAGATAGTATGTAACTCCCCTGGATTGAAGATCATTTGCACACCATCTTTTTGTTAGGTGACATATTTCCAAAGGGAAAGGACCTCTTTCCATGGAGCTGTCATGTGGAACGGGTGGAGACTGCAGAATTAAGCCCATTGGATGGAACTTACATGGAGACGCTATTTCAATTTAATGTAAGAAGAAAGTAGGTGACAATCAGGGCAGCCCAATAGCAGAGGAGGCTGCCTTGTAGGGCACAGTGCTTCCTGTCACTGTGGTGTTCAAACAAAAGGTGACAGACCTCTGTCAACGATGCCATACTCACTAGCCAGGGGGGATGTTCGGTCACATGTCCTGTAAGGTCCCGTATGGTGCTCAGGGTTTGAAATTTCATAAAGAAGCCAGAACTGTGATGACCCTTGACACACTCTAGCAGTGGATCATGCATCTGCCAGACCAAATACTTGGTAACTCAGAATGAGGGGGGCTCTGGGAAGGTCCTTCAGGACACAGACAGTGGCAGAGATGACATTTCAATGTCTCCCCTAGTTTCTGTCAGATACAGGAACATCAATGCTTAAGTCTGTGCACAAACTACTCATCAAATAAAAAATCATTAGTTTATGCTCTTATTGATACTTGTCGACCTAATACTTGCACATTAATTGGAAAATGACTGCTGGAAGAGGTGTCTAAAGTTTCAAATGGCTTTTCTTCAATGGAACTTATAACACCAGTCATTGTGTATACATTGATTTGTTTAATCCTCTCAACAATATTGTGTACATAGGCATTATCCTCATTTTAAAGTTAAGGAAACTAAGGCTTAGGGAGCCCCATTTTTGTTACTAGAAAGTAAAATGATAGTCATAAAGATCACAGGACACGGAGTAAGAGGATGGAAAGTGTTTCTGATAGGAAGCTGTGGAAATTTATTGCATAACGTAATGGATGCCCATTTCCATTTATATGAACAGCTTCTCAGCACTCCAGATGCTGGGACCCATGTCTTTAGTCCCAGGTTTTCTTACCCATCACTCCCTTGATCCAGTGATTCCATGTTTCAGTACCTGCTAGTAAACCTCAGTGTCTCCACTGCTTGGTCAAGGCCAGTAGAAGCTCCCAGGTAATTGTAAACTGGACCCCTTTGTATGGAAATTAATTTTCAGTCTGTTTTTTTAAATGGTCTGTATTCAATAGACAGTGGAACTCTCTGTCGTAATGATTCCTCCCCATGCCATGGAAAATCATTTTGGTTTTGTGTCAAAGATGATCCAGTGTGGATTTCTAATGTTATCTCCTTCCCCCACATTTCCTCCTATCTCTTCAAATAAACTGAGTCATTAGAGATTAAGGTCTTTACATTTTAGCCTGTGCCAGGCACTAATCTGTAAAACATAGCAGGTTGGTTTAAGGATTCGGTAGGGAGTTCACACAATAGAATAATAAACAGCAATGAAAATGAATGAACCATTCCTATGTGCAACAGTGTGGATGAAACTCCAGAAATAATGTTAAACAAAAGAAGCCAGCCTCAAAGGAGTACACAACATACAGTTCTGTTTGTAAAAATACAAAATACGGTATTTAAATAGGGATAACACTTGTAGAGTAGGTATAGGTGGAACTCATATCTTTGAGGTTTCGGTGATGTCTTTCTTTCCTTTGGACCAGGATTTATAATTTCACAACACTGAACATTTACGATTTGAATAGTTTTTTTGTTTGTTTTAGTGAAGGCTATGTTTCAGTAAAGAGATTACCAAAAATCATTTAGAAGGAAGAAACCACAGCCAGACATCTGGTTCCGGGGAAAACAGATGTGATTTCACTGAGTGCGCGGTGAGATTCGCATGTAGAGGTCTGACAAAGGTTTCTTTTTTTTTTTATTATTACTTAATGAATTTTATTACATTTATAGGTGTGCAAAAATAATCACAACCAAATTTTATAGCATTTTCAAAGGACAAAGGCTTCTTAGCAACATTCTTATCTTCCACAGTCACTTCAAGCACTAGACAATCTGCGTGGCCTCATGGCCTGATTTGAAGAGTAGCTGGCATGGCTCTCTTGGCTTGTTGCAGAGCCTTTTCTTGCTCTAGGGTTTTGTTCTGGAAGCTTCTTAGGTTACTTGGCAAATGAAATAGAGAAGCATGCTTAACTGAAGTATATATTATGTCTGAAACCCAAAGACACTCACTAAACAGTGTGCCCCTTATTGGTAAGAGGGGAAGGATGCAGCAACTTGTCCTCCTTGATGTACCCTAGACATTGAACCCCAAATTCCACCGAATAGGCAGACTCTTGAACTACTGTAAGACTGACTTCCTATTCCCTGGTACATATGCGCCTTCCAGAGTATTTGCATACGTTGCTACTTTTTTTCACCCAGTTCAATCAGAATGATATCATCTGTTAAAATAAAACCTTAAAAATTAACTTTGTTCATGATAGAAAATACAGACTAATAAAAAGATAACAAATTACTACTAAACCTACAACTGAAAAAAGTATACATATATGTCTGTGTGTGTGCATGTAAATTTCGTAGTATCTTTTCATTTAATATATTATGACCATCCTTTGTGCCATTCTTCTCCAATATGCTTAATACTTAGTGATTACTATGTATTAGACACTATATTTATATTCGCTATCTCATTTAATTATCTCAGCTGCTCTGAGGGAAGGACTGTCAGTGTCTTCATTTTTCTGTATAAGGGAAATGTCTCATTAAAGTTGTAACTTGGCCCAAAGCGTTGAAGCTACTAATTCTTCCTGAAGTGAGAATATACTTAACTCTAAAATCAGAAGCTAAAAGAGCCGCTTTGTTTGAGGTCAAAAACAACTACCCCTCATTCCCACGATGTTACCTGCTCCTTGTGGTAATATAATCGATCTGCAAGATGCACTGTGGAAAGGAAAGGCTTACATAAAGATCATGTCTAGATTATGACATAGAACTGGAAAGTTAGTCCCTGGCTAGAACAGTGACGATATATTTCTGGCCTTGCCAGATCAAAGTCAACTTTTTTGATGTTTTTTGCTAGCAAGTATAGAGAAAAAAAAAATAAGATCAATTGATGCATACCAGTTCCTAGGGCATGTGTTCCTTTGCTCCAACAATGAATATATGTATGCAGGCAAAGTCATCACAGGATTAAATTTTTAATAATCTATTGTCATTCATCAAGATCAGCTGATCTTTTAGTTAGGCAAATTGAGTAGGGAAGTGGAAGGGCCCCTGTGTCTTTCAGTCCTTGGTGGTACCACTGATCTCTGCAATCTCTCTAGGAATTTGGTATCACCTGTGGCTTACTATTTTGATAAAGGGAAGCAGTTGGAGCACTTTCCACTTAACTTTTCTTGTAATAATATCCCACACCCTAGAGGTAAAGTTGTATGTGGATATTCTCCCAGAAGCTGAGTGTATCTGTGCTACTTATGTATGTTGAAACACAGAAAATGAACACAGAGTATGATTAGTGACTCTGGGTTCGCTGTGAATTAGAACCAAATAAAGTTCCATTAATCATCTTACCTTCATAAGCCCCTTTTCTTACTGATAGACCAATGTAGTGCTATAGATCTCTTGGAATTAAAATCAGTTCATAGTAGTGTCAGTAATTCCTGAGAAGTGTGACGAGCTTCCCTTCCCCATTGCACAGTCACATGGTAAATAGCTAAGCCATGAGTTCCTATGGGAAAGGCCAGGAGAAAGATTTACGGTATAAATGTTGGCAATATGGCAGCATCATTCCTCCAGGGGTCTCAGCCTCCCCCATCAATTAATAGACTCTGTGTCTGTTAGTTGGCCCAAAACTGGGAATTGGTGGAAAGGCCATGACTAATTTTGTAGTGATTCAAGTGAGGCTTCTGTTCCTCAGACATAGATCCCTATTTGCCACCATCCCTACTTCTCCCACCAGACCTTCCTGGTACGGGGTCCTCTTTTGCTCATTTGCCATCTCCAAAATGATTTCCACCACTATTCCTCTCCTAGAAATGAAGCCCAGACCCTACCACACACCCCAGGAAGTGCCCAAGATATGGCTTGGGGTTGTCAGACTCGGCAGAGTAGCTACTAGTAGCTTTTTGAGATGGTCCTCTCACATTCCTGGGAGCTCAGTTCTGCCTCTTCAAAGCACTGGAGACCACATAAGGAACAGTCCATACCTTTTGGACTGTTATACTATCATATTTTTAGAATAAAGAGAAAGGTGAAATTTAAAAAACTACAAAGCCCTGGACAAAGGAAGTAAGACATCGGTAGTCTGCCCAACTATTTCAGTTCCGAAAACACTCCTATCAACCGACCAGCACTAAATACTGGTCCCTGCTTTGGCTCTGCAGCTTATTATGGTAACCTCTCCTACTTTGATTTTGGTGACTAAGTGCCCTCACTTGCCTCCTGGCAGTTCTCAAATCCCATCACTCCTGATGAATCCATGGAGCCCCGTTCAATGGCATTAGTTCCTGCTGTCAATCCTGACCTACAGAAAGGGAATACCAGAGCCTTCCTCAGAATATTTCTCATGGCCTCGGTGAAGGGGGTATTCTCTAGGGGACATATTAACAGGGTGTTAATGAAAAATCCACTCTAACATTCCAGTTTCCCCAAGCAAATGAATATATCCTCCACAATATACCAGAAAATTTTGGAGCTTCAGCTTCATTTAATAGAGGTCACTTTTGAGTCCAAATTTCAGTCAACCAATCAAGCAAGCTAGTAGGATCACTACAAATATAATTGAACATATTAAATCCAGGATCTCTCTAATAAGCCCATATCCATAAATTTGGCTCAATCCAGTATTAGATTTCTTCTATGGCTTTCAGCAGTCTTAAGACCCAATATAACACACATGGACTTGGTTGATTTAAATTGTAAAAATGATGCAGTTATTTCGGTGTGTGTTGTACCCATTCATGGTCATGTTTGTACCTCATAATCTGTGAATCGCCTCCTAGAACATGAATCTGGTTTATAACTGAAGAGGTAATAAAGAGTGGCTAGAATGCATCCTGAGGACAATCATCAGCCCTTTTTAAAGCAACTGTATTGCAGGAGAGGCCATTGTAAGTGCATTAAGCAAGGGAAAACCAACCTCAGGCTGTTTGGCAAACTCTAGAGGTTAGTGGTCACCATCTTCACTGAAATCACCCCAAATATCCTCACCCCAATTTTCAGAGACCCTCTTATTTTCATTGAATGCCTTACATTTACTATGAGAGCTTAAACAAAATTGAGTACTGAATGTTAATTATAATTTAGTCATGTGCAAAATTAAGCTTTGGGTTTGGTTTTCAAAAATCTTGAGCCTGTGGCTCTAGGATACACAGTTTTCCTTAAGTCAGCCAAAGAATCCTCCATGTCCCTTGCTGTATTAGTTTCTATTGCTGCATAACAAATTACAACAAAGTTAGCAGCTTAAAACAACCTCCAGTTTATTATATCTTGCAGAGTCTATGTGTCAGGATTCCAGGTATGGCTTACCTAAGTCCCTAGCTTAGGGTTGCACAAAGGTGTAGTCAGGGCTTCAGTCAGAACTGCCATCTCACCTGAAATGCCAGTTCTCCTCCCAGCTCACTTATTTGTTGAAAGAAACCGTTTATCTTCAGCTGTAGAAACCATGATGGCTTATTTCTTTAAAACTAGCAGAAGGATCTCTCTCTGGTCTGCCGTATGGAGTATTATATAACATAATGTAATTATATTATAATACGATCTGTACATTTTCCTTGTTCTGTTGTCTAAAAGTAAGTCATGGGTTCCCCAGGACTCAAAGGAAGAAGGTAGCACAAGGGTACAACACACTGCACTGGGATCACCTTAATGTGTGTCTGTCACATGCAGACCTTGAGCTGGAAATTTAAGACCACAAACTCATCATTTTATTTCTCCAGTTTCTTTGGAGCATACAAATCAACCACAGCATACAACTTATTTTTCCTACAATGTTTTGTGACAGAAAATACTTGATCCCTTTCTATGGGCCCAATTGGTATATACTGGTGCCTAATTAAATAAATGCATGACATGAACTAGTAGAGTCTTCTTTACCATTGTAGATAGGGTCAGTAACACCTTTAACTTTCTCATCAGGTCAGAGGATCCATTCCAGACAACCCAGAATCAATTCAGAGGAGCCATCATTATAGAGAATATGGCTGCTGCCTCACACTGGCGCTCTGAATCTTGTGAAAATTGTCATTTGTGGTCCCCACAAACCCAGAATTCTGCAAGGAAGCATAGTTCTCACTTAGCTGAGTTGATATGCCAAAATCCACTACAGTGGGGCAGTCATGGCTGAGGACAAGTTGGAGTTGTGCCTGTAATATGACAACTGAATCACATCCTTTGCTCTAGTTCCTTCTGTAGTTCTTGAGCCATGTGTCTGCCCAGATGTAGTGATTTCTTAGGGGTGCTAAGATCTATTCTCTCTTGTTATATCCTGTAAAAAAAAGGCTGTTTACCAACTTCCCAGTTTCTTGGTCAGGGCTGATTTGATTTACTCAGTCAGGCTCTTTCACATGGTGCTGGTCCACCCCAGGTGAAGGCACTGGAACAGATGCTTGGGCTGTGGAGGAGAAGCGCTGCCCCAGGGGTGAGGACACGGAGGGAATGCTGAGCTGATTCTTGGGATTTCAAAGCTACATAAGTTATTACCAATTTTGTATTAATTTCCAGAGTAAGTGTCTTTTGGTCAGGTCTTCGAAATGTGAAATGCAAAGTAAACATGGTACACTCAGGACTTTCTCTATATTTACCACTGTGTAATATCTGTATCTGTGTAATATCAGTGTTGTGTCTGTATGTTGGAATAGAGATGATGGTGAGTAATAACAGTAGTTATTATTTATTCATTTTTTTATCACATACCTACTTTAGAAAGGAGCCTTTTCATACATTATCTCTGTATTCAGTCAAAATAATTTTATTGAGATACAGTTCACATACAATATGTTTTACTATTTAACATGGATAATGCAACGATTTTAGGAATACTAACAGATATATATGACCATAACCACAGTCAGCTTTAGACTCAGTTTTTTGTTGTTGTTTCTGGTTTTGTTTTTTAGGGCCGCATTTGCGGCATATGGAAGTTCCCTGGCTAGGAGCTTCCACAGCCACAGCATTGTGGGATCCGACCCACGTCTGTGACCTACACCACAGCTCGTGGCAACACCAAATCCTTAACCTACTGAGCAAGGCCAGGGAACAACCTGTATCCTCATTGATATTTAGTTGGATTTGTTACCACTGAGCCACAATGGGAACACCCAACTTTAGACTCAATTTTTCATCTCTTCAAAAAGGAACTCTTATACTCTTGAGTTCTTACCTCTCTATTTCTCACCTCAGCAACCAGTGATCTAGTTTCTGTCTCTTTATATTACCCTTTTCTGGACATTTCCTATGAAAGAAATTATGTAATATATTGTCTTTTATGACTAGTCTTTTAGCATCATGTTTCAAAGGCTCATGAATGTTGTAGCAGTTATCAGTGCTTTATTCCTTTTTACGAAACAAACACATTCTATCATGTGTATGTGCCACATTTTGATTATCCATCCATCAGTTAATGGATATTTGGGTTGTTTCTATGTTCAACTATTATGAATAATTCTTTCATGTATATACATGTATGGGTTTTGTTTTCATTTCTCCTGAATAGACACGTAGGAGTAAAAATCACTGGGTTTCATAATTTTAACAATTCTGTGAGGTAAGTAATGTAACCTATTTTACTGATAAGGGAACAAAGGTTCAAAGGGATTAAACCACTTGCCCAACGTCATAGAGCGAATAGAAGATGAGGTTAAATCTCTATACTCTTTAAGTCCAGAGTTCACATTGCCCCCACTGTGCTTCTGTCAGGGGCGGGCACTAAATATGCAGCCATGTCCACATAGGTAGTGACTGCCACCCCACAGTGAAAACCTGCATTCTCATCAGACTTACATCAGTTGTGGTTTAAGACAAATGTGACATCACCGTAACCACGCTCTCCCTCATCCTAAGTCCCCTGCTAGAAACATGCACTCTAGCTGCATCTACCTCCCTTCTACAGATTCTTCACAAAATGAACTCTTGTTTGTCTGTAGGGAGCAGAATCAGAATTATGTTTCATGTGAACTAGCTTTAGGGGTTCAGCAGGGGGAAGCACAATGGCATCCTTAGCTCTAGAATCTCTCTGAGGCCCACATAGAGTGAACTCGCCTGGATGCCGTCTGCATGTTTATCTCCTAACACAGAGGCTTCTAGTAGATCATCAGGCAGTGCAGTTCCCAGAGCCTCTGGTGTCATTTCTCAGCCCAGGCCCACTACCGCCGTGTGCACACTCAAGGTACCGAGGCCTCATTATTCTGAAATATTGCTCTTTAGGATTGACTGCCATCTCCCCAACTAAGATGCAGAAATCTTACAAACTTTTATGTTTTTTAAGAGCAAGCAGTTCAGAATTGGATTACCTTTCCACATTTTCATACAAAGTGGATTAATGTGCCCCTGTCTTTATTACATTTTCCACCCTTGTCATTTGTGATTAAGCCAACACTATGAAGATGTATTACAGATCGGTATAAATGGGAACATTAAAATACTGGCTATATATCAGAGAAGCTCAAGGCAGGTTGATTTGTGCTACACATACCCTCAGTGCAATACATCTGGAATATTTCACACCTCTTTGGACAGAACAATCTTTCTACCGAAGAGTGCCAAAAGTAATAGGAGGTAAGAAAAAGAAAAGAGAGAAGAAAGAAGGCAAAATGCCAACTTTTGTCCTAGGACAAGGGAGGAAGGCTGTGCTTTCTGCAACGACCTCAATATAAAATTTCTCATGATGAGGTTCAGAAACCAAAACCAGCACTTGGGATCAGTAAAGCATGAAACAAACAAAAAAAATTGTCCATAACTGAGATTCCTGATTCATATGAGGAGGAAGGGTGTTTTCCAGGCTCCCACCCTGTTGCCTGAGCTCATGTTTCATCTGTGCCAGGTCATTCCTGCTCCGAGATTATATTTACGGCTCAGGTTTTCTGTGAAAGCAGCTGGCCCTGAAACAGTTCAAATCTGAAAGGCATGGTCTGTTTCTCTACAGGTGCCACTCATTCTTAGTCACATGAGACATGAAATCAAGGCGTCAAGGCCCAAAACATGGAATGAGGCAGTTCTGGTCATAAGAGCAAGGGATAATGGCCACTGCAGTGCTGCTTCGGAGCACAGGGTCATCCTATTTCTTCCCTAAAATGACTCCTACCTACAACATGTTCTTTACTTCGCTTCGTAACTTCTTTCCCAAAGATGTTTATGGGAAGACTTCTGAAGAGCTCCAGCGCCTGTGGCTGCGGTTCCTTCCCAGGACGTGCCCCCAGGCTCTCCCTGGCCTGCTGTCACTTCCCCTTCTGCTCTTCTAGCTCCTCTGGGACCTGGTGAGGAAAATATGTAAACAGATCAGAGCACTCTCCCTCTGGCCACTTCACTTACACTGAGGACATAATCTCAGGGTATGTTTTAAATTGGGCCTGTGACCTGTGGTAAATGGTATTACTACGATGGAAAAGACTTCTCTTCTGTGGTGTTAGTGCCTGAAGAGCAATGAGGGTGCTGGGCAGCTCTGAATCAGCCACGTCTTTGTTGATGAAGAAGAGATGGCTCTATATCCTACGTCTCATTTAATTTGATCCCATCCAATGCTGTGTGATTGGATATAGCAGGTGGGGTCTCTGTGCTGATGAAGTTTGTGGAGGGTCAAACTAATAATAAGAAATTAATAAATTATGTTAATTATGAAGAAGAAAATAACAAGGAGATAAGATATAGTGAGTTTGAAGAGGCTAATTTATCAATATCTGGGAGCTGACTTTTGATATAAGTCCAGAACAGCTGGATCCTAACTGAATCCTAAATTAATTGGGAGAATTGGGGGAGTTAAATTGGTAGAACCAGCATTCTGGAAGCAGATGGAGTCCTTAACATAAGCTTTTGTGAGCAAAGCCAAAAACCCTGTTTTAGGAGTTCCCTATCATGGCTCAGTGGTTAACAAACCCGACTAGTATCCATGAGGATGGGGTTCCATACATTGCCTCACTCATTGGTTTAAGGATTCAGTGTTGCTGTGAGCTGTGGTGTAGGTCACAGATGCAGCTTGGATCTGGCATTGCTGTGGTTGTGCCGTAGGCTGGCAGCTGCAGCTCCAATTCGACGCTTAGCCTGGGAACCTCCATATTCTACAGGTGCGGCCCTAAAAAGACAAAAAGGCAAACAGACAAACAAAAAAAACCTCTGTTTTAGTGCATGCTGGGAATTGCAGTTTTTCTTATACACATGATATCTCTTCAGTACAGCATGAGAGAATTAGCCAAAACTCTACTTGAAATTTTGGGTTGAATTCAACCAACTGTAGATCTAAGAAGAGGACACAGAGATTCAATTATTAATTCAGCAAGTGTTGACCAAAGTAGATACAGTTAGCACATCACAGAGCAAGTAGATGGAAGAAATTGATAGTCAAAGAGTGGCAGAAATGTAGTTTATACATTGTAAAATGTACTATAAAGGAAAATGAGAGTATGATCTTAGAATATGAAATGGGGATATTAATTCTTACCTCAAATATCAAGGAAGTTTTCTCCAAAAGATATAATTTGAGCTGAAAGACTAAAATTTGTGTTAGTATTAACCAGATGTTTTATATGGGGTGGGTACCAGAGCCTTTCTGGTATAAGACACAACAGATGCAAAGATTCTGTGACAGAAAGAAAAGCCTCTGTTTAAAAACCGGAAAGGGAATCTTAGGGTACCATTTGAGTCTGGTAAGTTGAGAAAGTACCAGGATGTGCAGAATCTGGTAGGTAATCTGAAGTTAGTAGGTTATTCATCCTAAGAGTGAGCAATGAGACACCACTAAAGAATTTTCACGTGGGATGTCACTAGTTTATCTGCACTTAAAAAGGTTACTCTGGACAAGAGAAAAATAGGTTTAGGAAAACCAGTTAGGAGATTATTTAAACTGCCCCTGCCAGAGATCATAGAGACTTGAGTTAGGAATATGGGAGCATGGAAGTGGAGAAGTGCACATATTACTTGATATGTTTACCATGTTAAACCATATAGGACTTACTAAAGCACCAGAACATAGAAGTCTGAGAGAAGGAAGTATCAGAGTTGCTCCCTAAGTTGTTTTTTGTTTGTTTTGTTTTTGTTTTTTAACTACAACTGCAAAGATGATAGTTCCTTGATAGTAAGGGATATACTTTAGTGAAAGAAAACAAGCTTGGCCCCCTGTCTACTGAAAATAATGACTGTGAATTCATGAATAATCCTGCCTTGCTCAAGGTTAAGAAGAGGAGGAATAGTGGAAGAGGGGGAGGTTCTTCATGTGGCTGAGGAAGATATATTTTTTATTTTTTAATTTTTTGTCTTTTTAGGGCTGCACCTGTGGCATATGGAAGTTCCCAGGCTAGGGGTCAAATCAGAGCCTCAGCTGCCGGCCTACACCACAGCCGTAGCAATGCAGGATCCAAGCCATGTCTGTTACCTGCACCACAGCTCATGGCAACACCGGATCCTCAACCCACTGAGCGAGGCCAGGGATCGAATACACGCAACCTCATGGATGCCAGTCGGGTTCGCTTACCGCTAAGCCATGATGGGAACTCCAAAGAAGAAATATTATAGACAGGCGGGAGATTGGAGGAAGATTTCTGAAAATGATAGTCTAAATTCCAGGAGAAAACTCCAGGTTACCATCTGACATTCTTCTTAGGGTAAAAGAAGATTATACTTTATAAAACAGGAACAAAGTCTATTAGGAGAGAAAGAGTTTGATGGTATGCTGGAGAAGTGACAAGGAAAGATGAGAAGAAAGAGATGAGCGAGAATCATAAGGGGACACAAGAAGGTGATGAGGTCCTAAGAAGTATGTAGCGTGTTGTAATTTATAATGTAGATAAGTTTGAAAAGGTCTCTCAAAATGTAGAACAATAAAATAAATAATTATAAAAACACGATAAATATAATACATAATAACAACCCAAGATAAGATTAATCAATAACCAAATATGTAGCAGGGAAAAAAATCATACATACCTTTTTTTTCTTCCACCTAAATGAAGACCTACACATAGACTGAAGTATCTTAAAATATTGCAGGCATGATCAGTTAAAAAATACCTTGACGTATCATAACAAAAAATGAATTTAATTAATAGGAATAGACACTGTAACTCATAAGCATTCAGTAAGAGGGAAAAAAAACAAAACCAGAAATACACATCGTTTTAAAAAGAAGTCAATTTCAGCATAGCCTCAGTTTTTTTTGCTCTGTAACACCAACTGTTAGAAGATAATAGATGGAAATCTATAGAATTCTGAAGACACATTTTTGTGGTTTGAGGATATTTTGCCCAGCTTCCTTGTTTCTCAGAAAAGCAAGAGGAAAACATTTTCAGCTATAAAAATGTTCAGATCCTCTACCAGTCATGTACACTCAACACACACACACACTCCCCCACCCACACCTACCTGTACGCACACACACTGGCTCTTGAAGATATAGTCCTCTGATAGGGAGATAAAGACAGAATGAGAATAAGGAGCAAAAGTTCGAGATTGTAGGTACTGTGACACACAAAAAAGTGTGAGAGAACTCATTTAGAAAATAAGAATAAATATTTTATAACTTTTAAAAGTCAATGTAAAAGAAACACATTGTCCAGTTAATGACATTAAGAGTAAAGTAGTTATAAATTCCCAGATAATTGACAAAGGGGAACAGGAAAGAACCAAACTCTGTCGAGACCGAAAACATTTTATTTCATCCTAACTATAATATCAAAAATCACGGTTAAAATGACAGGGCTTGAGTTTCTTTTCCTCTCTTTTATTCTGGAGTATGAGTAACACTGCCCTCCTCTTATATTCTTCTATTTACATCCTAAGTTAAATTAAACCTTTAGAAAGTTTCTGACTCATATTGAACTGTGCTCATCTAGAGCTGAAAGGGAAAGGATCTGTAAATGTAGCTTATATACTGTGAAGCTAAACACAAGTACAAGACTTTTTTTTTTTTTTTGCCTTTTGTCATTTTATGGCCGCGGGTTTATGGCTGCACCCGCGGCATGTGGAGGTTCCCAGGCTAGGGGTCTAATCGGAGCTGTGGCCACTGGCCTGCGCCGCAGCCACAGCAACGCAGGATCCGAGCCGCGTCTGCAACCTACACCGCAGCTCACGGCAACGCTGGATCGTTAACCCACTGAGCAAGGGCAGGGATCGAACCCGCAACCTCATGGTTCCTAGTCGGATTCGTTAACCACTGCGCCACGACGGGAACTCCAAGACTTTTATATTACTAATAAAACAAGATGTTTTCACTATGTTGCAGTGAAATGAGGTTCCATACTTCCTATGTTTGTTACGATGCTGGTTTGCACCTAAAGTATAAAAGTTTATGTTTTTGTTTTTTTGGCTCAGCACCCTCCCTGCCACCCATCATGGCTCTCTCTTCAAACATGGGCTCCATCTCTCTTGGCTATGTGCCATCTGGAAATTTGGCCAGCAGTCGTCTATGGCCTTTATCTAAACTAGTGTTTTGCTAACTTTAGTCGTTTGAGGACCAGTGTCACAATTCTGACCTGTTTTGCGTATCCACACACGTTATAAACTTAATGTTTGTCTTTGTCAACTTACTTTTTTACTTATATAAATTATTCTCAAAATAATTTTATACAGTGGATTTGATGTATAGCATATCTATATAGATAAACCAGTATAGTTGCTGTATAGCAGAATTTGACATAACATTGTAGATCAATCATAATGGAAAAAATAAAAATCTGAAAATTAGTAGTAAAAGAATAAACCAGATAAAACACTCGTGTGAGCCACCCACAGTAGTTCAATACTACTGTGCAGAAACATATTTATTCCTTTTATCTTTAGAGTGGTGGGTAGGTTGGTGACCATATATTTGTCTCATCTGTGATATCACTTTCTGTGCTAGAGGTGAAAACCAGAGCTCTGGATGGTGTAGGAAGCCATAATCTGAGCACGCTGACTTATGTAGTAAAGGCTGGATAAAAGCTCTGATCAGAGGCATTTTCAGTCTTGATGTATTTGCTTGGATTTAAAAAGCTCAGATTATTTTAGGTAGTTTCTTTGGCTCTTTTATTAGTATCTGACACTAAAATTCTTCCAACTTAACTTATATCTGATTCTAAATTTTAGTGGTCTTTTCAGAACCTATAAATATTCTGATTCAGGTGCAAATATGTTTGGAGTACATCATCAGAATCCTTTTGCATATTTAGCTAAAAAAATTGCATATTTAATAATTTGTCAAATTCAATAATGCATGTCACTTTGACCAGTATGCATATCACTCCATGCAATTAAATGAGAATTAAATACACTTTAATCTTTCATTCTGGCAGGGACTTGGAAGGAAGAGATTTGTTTGTCTTATAGTCTGCTGTTTTACCCCCAAACAAATCCATCCACATTTGGCTTCGTTGGTATTGAGGTATATTTCTTTAATGTGATTCTTTAAAATGAACTTAACTGTTTATAATTACCAATGAGGACATCAAAATGACAAGAGCTATTCATCTTCATTGTCTTGGGTACTATCTGATCACCTGCTGGGGTCAGGAAGACATTTTTCTGGCCAGATAAAAAGTGTCATATAATCTCCCTAATTGGTGCCTAATAACAAACATGTTTTCCTTTCTCAGACCCAGCAGGTGTGCACTAGTCTTAATAATGCTTCATCCTGTTTTCCCATAGCAGTTTTCCTCTGTTACATTATTGCCCCTTCTTCTACCTACTTCCTGTCTCAGTATCTCTTTCTTATATTTCTTTTCCTCTTCATGTCCTTCCTTTTTCCTCTTCCCCTTTACTAATGAATTGTATTGCATCTAGGCTTGGGAGCTTTTAGATGCTGTGTCTGTCCTTTCATCCTTCTTGGTGTGTTGGCCATCCCATATCTTCTTGTCATCTCTTCTTCTACCCAGCCATTAATTAGGACATTCACTGATGTTCTTGTTTGAAATGCAGAAACCAGCTGCTGTTTTGACAATGCTGCCAATGAGGGTATAAAATGGCAACTTCTATGCTACCTAATTGGAGACATTAGCTTAAACATAGTTTTCATGGTTTTGGGTTAGAGGTCACTCTCAGATAAGAAATTGACAGGATTTTTTTCTGATAGCATTGATGAAGCATAAAGATAAATAACCAAAGTTCTATATATATACGCTACAGAAATTTAAATATATTTTAAGGTAAACTAGCCTATGTTTCATCACATGCTTTGGGTGGTAATGAGATATTGGAATGCTATACCTCAGAGATTACACTTCAGGTATCATTGATGAAGAATAATAGAATAATAATAACAATAGCAGCACTGCTGCTAGTAGTAGTAAAAATAGTCATACTTAAACTTTTTTCATAGTTTATTTAATTTTTTAATGTCTTGTATTTAGTTCAGCATCCAATAAGCATTTATCACATCTCTGGGGTTGTAGCTAGTGAACCATATGATGTGTATTATTTGTACATCAAAAATGGCTGACTATCAGGCAGTTCCTGTTGTTCAGCAGTTTCTATTTCACTCTCCCAACAAAATTGTGAGGTAGATATTATTCTTGTTTTATGTATGAGGACACTGAAGACCAGATCAGAAAGTCTGGGCTTCAGACTGCAGTCCTGGCATTTTCCATGCTATGTACTAAGTTCTCCACCATCTCGTTCTGTTGTCCCCATGTTGCAATTTGATTAACTAAAAAATCTAGGACAGAACTCAATGTCCTTAATGTGCTGCTGATCCAACAGCCTGTAGATGTGAACATAAGCTGCTTTCTCTTAGTTTCTAAGAGGTGCGTTTTGCTGTTGTTGTTGTGTTTATTTTCCTTGAAAACATGATGTCTGAGCATGGATATTATAACCACAAGGACATCTGCTCGAGCCATGTTCACTTATTTTAAGAATTCCTATAAGATAGAGGGACGAGTGTGAGAATGAGAGTGTTACCTCCCCTTATGCTAAGTGAACAGTGGCAGGCAAGACGCAGGTACACTTAGATGCATCACCTTCAAGCCCAGAGCAAGGAATGGGCTCCAGATTACAGGGCCTTTCATCATAGTGAAGGCAGCTCCTGGAATTTTCAGACTGGCAGAGTTCTGTGGTCATCCTCATTGTCCTTTCTGGAGGAAATTGGGGTGTTTATTGGCTATGAAATCCTTCAAACTCTAAACCCATTAGCACAGCAAGAATTAGAAAACCTTAGACTGAAGTAGTCACATACATATTATTGAAGTTCAGGTACAATCATGTCTGGAACCTATTGTTAGAATGCAAGTCCTTGTGCCTGACACATGGTGAGGCCAAACAATACCTAAATCTCGGAGTTTGGAGCAGATAAAGGTTTATTGTGGGGCCATACAAGGAGATGTGTGTGGTGCCCAGAAAAGCCTGAAACTCTCTTAAGACTTCCAGAAAGCACTTTAAAAGGCAAGGTGAGGAAGGGGTGTGGTTAGTGTTGCAAATTTCTTGGTATTAGGTATTTTGTTCCTGTAGCTATCCAAGTAGGTCAGGTCTCAATGTTCCTGTAAATCTCCAACAAAACAAATACTATTCTTGGTTCTGTAACTTTTTAATCTAAAAATGTAATACTCTTAAAGGTCATAGCCATAAGAGTAGGCTATCCTGTATATTTCAGGCTACAGGCAGCATCCTTTTGCAAAAGGTATAAAGCAAGGATGACTAAGAACAAGTGACAAAGGACAAAGGTTAAAGTAAGGTTAAAATGAAAGGAACAGATCTAATATGGAGTTAGATTGTCCTTCCCTATTATGCCATCAGTGTCCAGAAACCATGGCCTTGGGGTTAGAGTTTTCAAAAGACTTGCAGAAAAGGCAAGTCCACAATTCACATTCTTCAATTATGAAAGAAATAGCCTTATTAAAACTTCTTGTACTGTTTAACCTAACTTCCTGTGCCAAATAACTATTACTGTTCCACATTGCCCAGGTTTTCATCCTGGATGGATCAGGAACTTTAAACTGACATAGTCTCCTTCAATCACTGCATCACTGCTGCTGAACACTTAGGACTGTTGGTGATTTTTGTAGCATCCCCAGTTTTCCAGACAAATAATAAATATAATTCTTCAACTATTTTTGAAAACCCATGTATTACTTTTATTCTTTTTTTTTTCCTTGGGAAACAAGAAATCTATTTGGTTTTGCACGGTATATGGCAGTCAAAAGCACCTCATTCATTCTTTTTTTATTCATTTGATGCATGAAAAAAAGGCATTAAATGTATTTCAGAATGTCACCTCAAATTCTGTGCAGCCAACAATGATGAATATGCTCAGTTCCTCAGCTGGGGTACTGTTTCATTTTTTTGTGACAATATCATTTGACAGGCCGATTCTGCATTGGCAATATTGTATCATATTTTTGTCTGCATGTAAATTATGTTGACAGTCTCATAAACATAAATTGGCAGGCGTTCTGTCCCAAAGCAATGTTTGTTAAAATACACTAATGGCATAGAATAAATAAATTTTTCCAAAACATTAATAACACAGTGGTATGTCACTACATTGTGCAAGAAGGTCTACAGAATATGTTACTGTCTACACTAAATTAATATAGTATATATTTCTTAACATGTATCTCATTCCATCTCATGCTTATGTTTATTGATTAGTTATTCCATTTCATGGAGCTATGTGTACCAGCGGTCACACATTTTTGATACTTTGGGGAAGTCAGCATTGTCTGGAGCAGATATCTGCAATAGAACATGTTGTATGGTGTCATTCAAGCACCGCATTGTTAATACATTGCTTTTGCTCCTGACTGGGCTTCTCCTTCTCTGCCAGCCTAATACAATGCTCTTTACTAGCTTCTGCCCCAGTGGAACAGACAGATGCAAGAGTGGTAGATCTAGGGCAGGTCTCTGAAACACCAGGAAGACTGGGCATAGGTTTTATTCAGGTATTTTTGATCCCAGCCATAAAAAAATTTCCCCTCCAGGTGTTTGTGGACAGATAACACGGAATGTTGGGAAAAGTGTGGACTGTTTCATACTGTAGCTCTTTTACTTGCCAGCAGTGTGACCTTTGGCAAGAAATGAAAAATCTCAAAGTCTCAATTACTATACAATAAGAACAAATAAGAACAGATGTTGTGTGGATTGGATGCTTTGAGATGCTGAATGTAAAGCGATTGGTATGATGTTTGATTCCTAATAGGCACTCACAAAATGGAACCTAACCATTTAGAACAGAAAAAATGGAGGGAGGGAGATCCAACAAGAGAATGACAAAAATAGAAAGGAGAAAGAATATGAATTTAACCATTTTATTTAATGAAACAGAGGATGGGCAAATTCATATGTCATGTCTCCAAAAATATAAGTATTTGGAGTAGGAGAAATGTACACAATTTGGGAATTCTATAAATAGGTTTGAACCATAGGATTCCATACATACCCAGACTTGTGTGCCTCCTTGAATGGCAGTATATACACCTGAGTTCTCAGTTTCATCTTTCCTATCAACAGATAACTTTCATCTTCTAATCATTGAGGAGAAAGATGAACTGAGAATCGGAAGCTGGGATTCCATGGCTGAAGAAAAGCTGGAATTCCATTGAGAAATATTTTAGGGAAAGTAGTATGGCTGGTCCCTAAAGACCATCACCCCCATTTTTTAGGGCTGTACCTGCCTCATATGGAAGTTCCCAGGCTAGGAGTCAAATTGGAATTGCAGCTGTTGGCCTATGCTATAGCCACAGCAATGCAAGATCCAAACCATGTCTGTGACCTACACCACAGCTCACAGTAGGCAATGCCAGATCCTTAGGCCACTGAGAGAGGCCAGAGATCAAACCCACATCCTCATGGATACTAGTCACATTCTTAACCCACTGAGCCACAATGGGAACTCCTCCTAAAGAACATAAGTTTTGATCATAGTTGGGCCAGAATCCTGGTATGGCTGTTGACTCAAATACTTGCTACTGCAGCTTCATTCAACCTCCAGGTTTTTACTGTGAAACTTCATGTGAAGCATCAAGTAAACTATCCATCTCCCCATCCACATGCTTGTACTTGGATGCTCAGCAAAGAAGGTTAGGCAGACTCAGCTCTGGTCATCAGATGCATTAATCCAAGCCCAGTAATTATGCAGGTTATGTAAAAAGAGAAAGATACACGACCCTACTCTAAAATATTGTTTGAAGTTCAACACCCATACTGATGAACCATAAAGACAACATCTACCATCTTCCTGCTAAACCCAAGAGATTTATTTACCTCTTGGTTAAGACATCATAATTACTTATAAAATTAAGCAATAGTCCAGGCAATAAATTATGAATGCTTAGACTAAAGTGGTAGCTATAAGTGAGAAAGGAAACAAAGGGACACAGTGTGTTTTATACAAGTAAAATATAGTATTTTGCAAACTTAAACAGCAGGTGTTACTGAGCACTTAATACTTATAAAGCATTATGCCTGATCTACAGGTAAACAGAAAAAGTTTCATATGCCTTCCCTGATGTCCAAAGTGTTAAATATAATACTAATTAGTATATAATCAAGTTCTTTTTTTTTTTTTTTGTCTTTTTGCCTTTATCTAGAGCCGCACCCGCGGCATATGGAGGTTCCCAGGCTAGGGGTCTAACAGGAGCTATAGCTGCCGACCTTTGCCACAGCCACAGCAACGCAGGATCCAAGCCATGTCTGCAACCTTCACCACAGCTCACAGCAACGCCGGATCCTTAACCCACTAAGCAAGGCCAGGGATCGAACCCACAACCTCACGGTTCTAGTCAGATTCGTTAACCACTGAGCCACTAAGGGAACTCCAGCAAGTTCTTGATGTAAATGCAAGAACTGGAACCCAGCTCAGTAATAGATGTTAGTGTGGGCTGTGTAGCAGATGTTAAAACAGGCCTCCCCCATCTGCCTCTTTACACCCAAGAGTACTGCTGTTAAATTGCTCATAGATGAGTATTCCCCCTGAACTGCCCTAGGCCAGAGGTAGTTGTCTTACCCAAGGTTACTCGTTTTCTCCAGAGGCAATACATATCCAATGACTGGTGGATGCGGATGTGCAAAGGCCCACCCCCCACCACGTCTGCACTGGAGACATCACTGCAGCGAGACATTACTGAAGGGCCATTCCAGCTACAGAGCTCCCCATGGGACTCGCTGTAGCCTGTGTTGCAGTGCAGTTCAAGATTTCCTTATGCTCAATCCTGCTTTCCACACTTGGTTACATTCCTTGTTCCTAAGAGTCCTCCTCAATAAGCCACCGCACACAAGTCCCCATCTTAGAGTCTGTTTCCTGGGAAACCTAATCTACCTACTGGAGTTTGTGTGCTTTAAGGTTCAAAGAGTATGCAGATAATAAATGCTATAGGAATATTGAAGAGAGTGGAATCTTTATATTTTGTATAATTGAGTATCTTTATTTCCCAAAACATACAAAGTACTTGTTGCATGGTCATCCCAATAGATTTTTGCTCGATGAATGGCTTGTTTGCTCAGGAGAATTGGCTGGATGTTGACAGGCAAGACATAGAATAACTGTAAATGACTGACTTGGGTAGCAGAAAGAATATTGTATCATTCTCAAAATAAAGAATTGAATGAATGGAGGAAATTTGAGCTGATAGTTCTTTTGTGTGTCCAGTCTTAGGATGTTTAATAAGACTAGAATTTAGGAAACTGAATTTAGTGTGAGGTCAAGGCTCATTGTATCTGGATGATATCTGCCTCTTACAGTCAGTGAAAAATTACAGAAAAAGTCACTTCTGAATTCCACCTCAGAATTTATATATTTTAAATGTATAAATATATGTATTTAAGGAGCTTAGATGATATGCACTGATACATTAATAGTGGTTATTATTGGGGTTGAGGGATTGTGAGGATTTTTTTTAAATTATATTTTCATGTATTACTGGCTTTCTGTCAGTCCCCTAGATTCTTAGTTTCCTCTCTATCCAGATAAGAGTCTCTGTTCTTTTACTGTAGACACTCTCTTGGCAATTTTTATCATATTCAACTGACAAAATCTCACTGTGGTCAAATCCAACTGACTTTAGAGTTGTGTGGTTCTGTATCTATCCCTGAACTGTTGACAACAGCTTTGCAGATTGCATCCATGGTCAGCTGAGATCCCTAGCAGTGAAGGTGTGAACTGAAGTTTGGCACTTGCCATCAGCCTCTACATGGAGTAAAATATGAGCCAGTGCAGCTACCAACCTGCGGCACCCTGAGCGGAGCTCAGGGTGGGGAGACCAGGAGTTAGGCACTCTGTGCTCTGGTAAAACTGGAAGAATGGGCCTTCAGATAGATATTTTCAGAAGATTTTATGAGCCCAATTCTTGCATATCCTCATATCTAGAAATACACTAAAATCCATCAATGATGACTACTGTCTGTAGTAACTGTGTACTAGTAGGAACCTTCATGAGACCAGCAGAAAATTTCTGTAAAATGTGTGCATGTGCCTCCCCCTTCTCCTTTATGACTTATATCCTGATATTCCCCCTTTCCTCTTTGAGCTGTAGTTAGTGGGCAAAACAGAAGATGTCATGGTCACCTGTGGGAACAGCCACTCCCAGGGGTGGGCCAATGAGCCCTGAGAGAACTCAGGAAAGCATATAATAAAAAGAGTGATTCCAGTAAGCCCAGGCCCTTACATCTTCCCATAGACATAGGTTTCTGTAAATCTGGTTATCTGCAAATCTTTTGTTCCTACTACCTCCCCAGTATTGCAAAAACTCATATATCCTAGCTTTGCCCCTGGCCTCCTCAGAACGGTTTCTAGGGGCTACCTGAGATGATCTCTCCCAGGCTTAAGACCTAATTTCACCCCAAATAAAACTTAACTCTCAAATTTCAGGTTGATTTTTTTTTTAGTCACCAAGGGTTGTGCATTCATACCATAGAACCATCTTGCTATATATACCCGTTGAGCCCTCTTTTCCACTTCACACCCTGTGATTTCAAACTTTATCTATTGTCTTCAAATCTCTAACCGTGTTGATCTTCGTGTTCTATTGTTCTTCCCAATCTCAGTAGTCAAACTAAGTTCCAAGGTAAGAGGTAATATAGAATCCATTGGATGAGAAATCTGTTCTCCTAAATAAGCCAAATCTATATCTCTCTCTGTCTGTTACCTTTTTCTTTTCAATTCCATTCATTACAATGGAAATCCAGTCTCTCCAATTTCTTAGATCCAATCCTTCATGTATAATCAAGGACAATGCACAATAGCTGCCTCCTTTTACTTTATCTCCTAGGTATCCTTCAGTAGTGTTTTTATACCTTTCCCTTTACTTGCCTTAATTTTGTCATTTTGTTCACATTGTATAAGAAGATGTTATATTGTGGGAATTACCTTAAATTTATACAAGATCATGACTGCAATGTCTTCTTGTGGGTAAACAAGATACAGAGAATAATAAATGGCAACATCTGTGTATGCACTACCTAGAATTAACTTATTTTAACATATTGCCATATTTGCTTCAGATTATTAAAAGTGAAAAATGAAATATCCACATATAAAAAGAGAAAATGTAGGGTAAAATTCATTGACTACATTGTCTACGTCTGGGTTTTTAATGGACTCTCTATTCCATTGATCTATGTGTCTCTTTTTATGCCAGTACCATATTGTTTTGAGTGCTATAACTTCGTAATATAATTTGAAATTGGAAAATGGGTTCCAGTTTTGCTCTCGCTCAAGATTGCTTTAGCTATCAGGGTCATTTGTGGTTCCATTTTACTCTGGGTATTAGTTTGAGAGTTAAATGAGTTAGTTTAAATGAGTTAGAGCAGTCATTGACATTGATACTACCTGTTAACAGTTACTATGGTTATCCTCTTTATGATGCTACTTAATCTAGGCTAGAACAATTATTGAGTACTAGACAGAGTCTACATTCTTTCAGGTTTATAATTTCAGTTCCAGTCTCTTTTTTGCTTCATTTTTTTAATTATAAGAGACACAAAATTATATTATTGATCCCAAGCACCATAATTATTAAACAAGCTAATTCCTGCCCCCAGTGGTAATTATCTCAGTTTAAGTTATTTTTATAGACCTCAATTTTAGCAATAATTAATGCTTTTAATCAAACACACTCTCTTTTCCACCTTTAGTATCTCAGTTTTCTACCATCTAGGATATAAAATGTTGATTCCAATTGTCCACAATCCACTAAAAAAAAAAAAGAAATGTGAATTGGTATCTGAGAACTTCAAATTGGGAGAAATTTCTCAGAAAGAAGTTAATTTTGGCTAATGACAGTCACTAGTTTTCAGTTGCTCTAATAATGTTTGCCCCCTAAAGAGTTTTGAGATTTGGGGAAGTTCAGTATTGCCAGCCACTCACTGTTACTTCCTTATATATTTAAATATCTTTACTCCTGAGATCCTTATGTACCCACTAACTTTTAGCTAATCTGTTTCCTGTAATACACACAACTGGAGAAAAAATTCTCAGTAGAAATTGAGCTTGACATTATGTATTTACCATATCTCCTACCATCTCCTTTGTCAGAAAGTAGTATTTGAATATTACTGGCTTCATAGTAAATTCAAATATTTGCAATAATAGCATTTCCAATCTTAGTACTTATTTGAGGTATATTTGTTTCTCCACTAATATATTCAGAAGTTCTATTTCTCCTTTGAGTTCTATGTTGCTGTTGTAACCTGGTGCTGAGTTGAGGTTGGGATATATCTTATGAGAGCATCCACACTCTTTTGAATGGGCATCTTCAATTCTCTGCTACCTTCTTTTCACTGCCCCTTGGTATAGATTTATTTTGTCCAAGGAAATTGCCTCCTGGGGAATTCCTTTACATATATTAAACCAGCCCAGATCCAATTTTCTGCCAAGCTATTGGGCATGACTTTTGAGCCTTTGGAAAAGTCACAAAAAGTTCCCCTAAGGATATTTCCTTGGCCCTGGATGGGGAATGGAATTTGGCAGCTGGTTTAGCACCATCAACCTAGTCCTGACTATAACCTATAACAGTGTCTGAACAGAACCTTGCTAATGTCCAAAAGCATGTGAAAACCTCAAACACTTTGTTATTTAAAAACAGCTATTTTAACTATTCCATCAATTCAAGAAAATGTATATCAATTAGCTGTAATACCAAGCCCATTGCACTTATGCAGTTCAGGCTCAAGCTTCACAATGCCTGTGGGGCTGTGTGAGGCTGCCTGTCCCTGCTGAAGTTTGTTTGGTATTCCTATGTGGCCAGTGTCCTCACAGGCTGTGAGCCTGGTCAGCACTTGGCTGACCCTCATTTGCTATCTGCTACTTGTGCTTTTTCTGAGCCTACGCACCCTGTTCATGTTTGTTGAGGGTACTATTGCCTTGCTTAGTGCTTGGTTTATTTTATTTTACTTTTTTTTAAGATTTTTATTTTTGTTACTATATTTGATTTAGAATGTTCCATCAATCTCTGCTGTACAGCAAAGTGACCCACATATATGTATGTATGTGTGTGTGTATACATATATTTTTTTTCTTTTTTTTTTTTTTGGCTTTTTAGGGCTGCACCTGTGGCATATGGAGATTCCCAGGCTACAGGTCTAATCGGAGCTGTTGCTGATGGCCTACGCTAGAGCCACAGTAACACCAGATCCGAGCCATGTCTGCAACCTACACCATAACTCATGGCGATGCCAGATCATTAACCCACTGAGCGATGACAGGGATCAAACCCGCAACCTCATTGTTCCTAGTCGGAGTCGCTTCCACTACACCATGAAGGAAACTCCTATATATTTATTCTTTCTCTCACATTATCCTCCATCATATTCCATGACAAGTGACTAGATATAGTTCCCTGTGCTATACAGCAGGATCGCATTGCTTATCCACTCCAAACACTGTAGTTTGCTTCTATTAACCCCAAACTCCTAGTCCATCCCACTCCCTCCCTCTCCTCCTTTTCAACCACAAGTCTGTTCCCCAGGTCGATCAGTTTGTTTCTTTTCTGTAGATGGATTCCTTTGTACCATATATTAGATTGTTTCTTTTCTGTAGATGGATTCCTTTGTACCATATATTAGATTCCAGATATAAGTGATATCACATGGTATTTGTCTTTCTCTTTCTGACTTACTTCACATAGAATGAGAGTCTAGTTCCATCCAGTTTGCTGAAAAGAGCATTATTTTGTTCTTCTTATGGCTGAGTAGTATTCCATTGTGTACATATGCCACATCCTCTTGCTCCATTCATCTGTCAGTGGACATTTAGGTTTTTTTCCATGTCTTGGCTATTGGGAATAATGCTGCAATGAACATATGGGCATGTATGTTTTTCAATGAAAGTTTTGTCCAGAGGAGTGGGATTGCTAGGTCATATGGCAATTCTATATTTAGTTTTGTGAGGTACCTCCATACTGTTTTTCATAGTGGTTGTACCAATTTATATTCCCACCAACAGTTAAAGAGGGTACCCTTTCTCCATACTCTCTCCAGCATTTTCTATTTATCAGCTTGTTAATAATGGCCATTCTGACTGGTGTGAGGTGATAGCTCATTGTAGTTTAGATTTGCACGTCTCTAATAATTAGTGATGTTGAGCATTTTTTTTTCATGTCCCTATTGATCATCTGTATATCTTTTTTGGAGAACTATCTATTGAGGTCTTCTGCCCATTTTTTGGTTGCTTTTTTGGTTTTTTTTTTTTGCATGTTGAATTTGTATGAAATTTTTTATATATATTTTAGAGATTTAGCCTTTGTCTGTTGCATCATTTGAAACTATTTTCTCCCATTCCACAGGTTGTCTTTTAACTCTACTTCTGTATAAACAATCTTTTACCTATAGACAAAACACTACAATGACTAACAAGGTTAACCACCCTCCCAATGTCCATCTGTTGATGAATGTATGGACATTATATAGTATATCCACACACTTGAATATTAGCCATAAAAATACTGATATACTGATTTATAATATGGATGAACCTTAATAATATTTTGCTAGGTGAAAGAAGCCAGACACAAAAGGCCACATATTACATGATTCAATTTATATTAAATGTCCAGAAGAGGCAACTGCATAGGGATAGAAAGTTAGTTAGTGGTTATCAGGGCTAAAGCCAGAGGGGATTGCTAATGGGTGTCGGTTTATTTTGGGGGTGATAGAGATATTCTAGAATTAGATGTAATAATTGTACAAATTTGTGAATATACTAAAATACATTGAATTTACCATTTGAAAGAAATAACATTTATTTTTTGTGAACTGCAACAAAGAAAGAAGAAAGACTTGAAATCAGATCATGCTACTTTTTAAAGACCTTCTAAATTAATGAAATACTTGAAAACCAAGTTTACAGAGGCTGTTTCATCAAACATCTGGCATTCTCCATGGTTAAGCCATTCTCCAGCAAGTTAGCAAGGTATAAAGCATCCATGATTAGCTCAAGTTCAGAGACTTTTTCTAAGTTAGGTAGGTCCAAAAAACAAAAAAGCAATGTATGCTATAACAGATATCATCTTGAGTCATTATTATTTAAACACCAGCAAGAACTGTCAACAGTACAATAAAGACAACAAATATTTGAACATGGAATATGAAGTAGGATTATGTTCACCTGAAATGATGAATGTTTCTTTAAATCTTGGAACTCTCCATTTACCCCTAGAAACAATAAACTCTTGTAGTGTTTGGAAGCATTCATAGAATTTTCTATTAGAAGCATTAAATGTATAGTTATCATATCAAAGAAGCAAGCAAAAAAGTCCCATGTGGACATTGCCTAGTCATTAATAGGACCTTCCAAACTGACAGCCACACCCTTTGTGCCATAAACCTCCAACTTGAGGTTATTTTGATTTCCCATAATCATTCCATTTTTTTCAAGATTCCCAGCCTAATGTACCGGCTATTGGTAACTTAAGGTGGCCCAATAAATAGTACTTTTCCAACTGAGTTTGAACCAATTAATTAAAAGAAAAAAGCAGTGCAAAAACAATAAGGCAACTAAAATAATTTATTAAAAACTTAAAAAGTTTAGCTAGTAGCAATAAAAACTTCATTCTGCTCTCTTTAAGTAGACAAGAGATTCCAAAAGAAAAGAAAGAGAGAAAAGAACAATGGGAGTTTGTCCCCTATCAATCCTTTAGGAAATGTGAAAGGAGGAAGAGGGATGGGGAAAACAGAGATGGATGCATTCTTCTGTTAGATACTCCTCTACCTGGAAGGAAACATTAGCAGTGGGGAATGCATGCTTCTTCCTGGAACATTATAATGTGTCCAACTCCAAGTGCTTGCTGTATTTTGTTACATTTACTCCTCACAATAACTCCATGAGGGTAGATATTGTTATAAATTTCATTTTATAGATGAGATTAAGTGAAGAATAAATTATTTGCAAGAGGTTACACATACCTGACCTCTCTACCATCAAACTAACTACATTATCTCTAGTGCAAGTGTTCTTAAGCAGTGTGCTATATGGAGATAGATTTTTTTAAAGCTAACAGACACCGTTAAAAAAAAAAGAAAGAAAGAAAGAAAAAAAGGAAAAGGGAGTTCCCATCGTGGCTCAATGGAAATGAATCCGACTAGGAACGATGAGGTTGCAGGTTCGGTCCCTGACCTCGCTTAGTGGGTTAAGGATCCGGCATTGCCGTGAGCTGTGGTGTAGGCTGCAGACGCGACTCAGATCCCACGTTGCTGTGGCTGTGGTGGAGGCCAACATCTGTAGCTCCGATTAGACCCCTAGCCTGGGAACCTCCACATGCCGTGGGTGTGGCCCTAAAATGACAAAAAATAAAAAGATTAAAATCCTCGTGGGAGATAATAAATTACAGAACTTCCACTACACAGAATTAAATCAGTGTTGTATAATAAAAATTCAGGATGTAAGTAAAAGATTGTAAGAATGAATATGGAGAGAGCAAAGAAAATAGGTATGAAGGCCTTTAGAGCAGCCTTTAGAGCTAGCTCTAAAGACAGATCCATGGCTTGGACAGGGAATGCAGTGGACGTGGTAAGAAAAGGATTAACTCAAGATAGATTTTCTAAGTGGAGGCAGGGAATTTGAATTCAGTGTGGAATGTAAAGGAAAGAGGATTCATTACTGAATGAAAGAGAATCAATATTTAATTGGTCGAACCATTTATTAAGTGTAAGACTTAGGAAAGAAGTTTGCTGCAGAAGTGGCAAGAATTAAATGTTATTTCTGAAGATTATTTTTTGAGAGCAGGAGAATACTAATAATTTCTACATATCAACTTTCATAGAAAATGTCTTTTTAAATGTCTTAATCCACTTCTGTACTTTATTAAGTGGGATCTAATGAAGAAATTGGGTATTTCTTTCATGCATGATGCTCCTGTGGGTTATCATCATTGCTCTGAGTATTGGTTGTCACTGTTCAGAGCTCTGACATAAGGCATGGAAGACAAGGGCGACTCTACACAAATAGAGCCAACCATAGAGATCGGCTAGATAATTTCAAGTAGAACAATCTCTATAATGCGCACTATGGCTTCTGTGTGTGACTTCTGTAGGATTTTAAGTGATTTTGTTCTGCTTTTTATTATGTCATATATTCTAAATTTTCCAAATAGTGTGATTTTTTTTTTCATTTGAACTCAGAACGAAATCGTATGTGAATATATTTTCACTGTGTAAAGGACTCCCTAAAACTGCCCTCAACATACCTATGCCAGAAAGTACAGATTTTAACATTTCACGTTACACCGTCCTGGGTTTTTTCCTATGTCACTAAATGTGTCTGTCATAACTTCATCTTACATTTTTCTTCATATGTATATATATGTGCGTATACATTTGTATGTATCTGCAGATACAAATACACGTCTTTTGGAAAGCCTTTGAGCTCACAATATGTAACTTGCATGTTTTCACCTAATAATATGTCTTGGATTTACTTCCATGTTGGAGGATGTAGTTGTATTTCATTAATAAATAAATAGAAAGTAAAGAAAATAGAACAATGTCTGCCTATAACAGTCCATGCCAAATCACATATATAACTGTTTCCTTATTGAATTACAGTTGTTTCTTATTATTTACTGGTACAAGTAATGTTGCAAAGAATGTTCTGAACTATATAATATCTGTACTTGTATGAGTATTGCTTTAGATTAGTTTTCTAGAAGTAGTATTGTTAGATCAAAAAGTATACACATTTTAAATCAATACTGAAAAATAGCCCTTTAAAAAGATCTTCCAATGCAAATTCCTGTCAACGGTATATAAGAATGTTTCTTTCTCCAAAGCTTAACATTATAGCTTACTTTATTACTATGTTTTTTGTTCTTTGTGGAGTTTTCCTGGAGGGAGCATGATCAGAGGTCAGGGTAGGGGAAGAAATTTAGCTTTCCATGAGGCCCAGCAATGTCTCCAAATTTGTCCTTCAATATGGACAGATTTTTCAACTTCTTTTATAAAAGCACTTTATAAACCCAGTTTTCATGTTCTCCCTTTCTAACCAGATTGCTGTTTAGGTTGCCTTTTCAACCCAATAGTTGTTTAAAAGATAGTGTACAACTTTTCAAGTTAATAGATTCTATAAATAATCTAATTTATATTTGATTTCTATTTTTGCCTATTGTAGTTAGAGAACATGTTTTTGCCTATTGTAGTTAGAGAACATATATTTGATTTCTATTTTTTGCCTATTGTAGGTAGAGAATATACTGAACTTTTTTTTACAGCCGTTATGTCTGGGTATATGTTTCATGTGTATTTGCAAGAATGTTTATTTTTTTTTTTCTATTTTGGGGGTATAGTGGTTTATTTTGCATGGTAGAACATTTTTATTTACAAGGCTGTTGTTTTATTTAATCCTTGATACCCTTATTTACTTTTATTTATCTGTTTTGGCCAGTGTAGAGAGATGGCATTAAATTCTCCAACAACAGTTATGGATTTTTCAGTTTTTTCTTGTATTTTTTATGAGATTTGTTTGAAATCTTTCAAAGCAATGTAGCCATGTGAAAAATATCTTAGAATATTCTAGCCTTTCGGGTAGATGAATTTGTATGTTTCACTTTGTCTAGTTTACAGCCCTTTTTACCCACTTAATCTTATTTTAACTCTATCATATCATCTTTTTCCCCCTGATCTTTTGTTTGACATTTTTTTCTATACGATTATTTTCAAACATTGAATGGTCTACATACTTTTTATTTTCAAATCCTGCTTGGGGAGTTCCCGTCACGGCGCAGTGGTTAACAAATCCGACTAGGAACCATGAGGTTGCGGGTTCGATCCCTGCCCTTGCTCAGTGGGTTAACGATCCGGCGTTGTCGCGGCTTGGATCCTGCGTTGCTGTGGCTGTGTTGTAGGCCGGTGGCTACAGCTCCGATTAGACCCCTAGCCTGGGAACCTCCACATGCCGCAGGTGCGGCCCTAAAATGACAAAAGGCAAAATAAATAAATAAATAAATAAAAATAAATCCTGCTTGGCCTTTGAATCAGATTTGTATCTTTTTTTCTCCCCGAGTTACTTGTTGATGTTTCATTCTATTCCCTGTTGTCTCTAGATGAAATTTCTGGGTCTCTTCTTCATTGTCTTTTAATTTCACTGCCAGACTTTCCATCTGTTTTCCCTTTTATGCAGAATTGGAGAATCCAAGAGAATTCCTTGGCTATCTCTTCCCAGGAACTAATGTCTTTTCTATCTATGTGAATGCTGCTTGGCCTGAGTGCTGTGACTCTGCTGATGCAGTCACATACAGTATACCCCAACATACACCCATTTGAGTGTCAGCGATTCTCAAAACTCAGCCAATGACTATGGCTTTGAACTTGAATTTTGTATACTTCATGAGCAGTAGATGACCATAAAACATCCCCAGCTTTTTAGTTGTTTTGTATTGTATTATGTATTTGATTAAAAAATACTCATATATCTATAGTAGTGACACCAATGACCATTAAATTAAAAAAAAAAAAAAAAAAAAAACCTTGTTTGAGTTCCTGTGCGGCACAGCAGAAACAAATCCGACTATTATCCATGAGGATGTGGGTTCCATTCCTGGCCTCACTCAGGGGCTAGGGGATCTGGCATTGCCTTGAGATATGGTGTAGGTCACAGATGTGGCTATGATCCTGCGTTGCAATGGCTGTGGCGTAGGCCAGCAGTTGCAGCTCTAATTTGACTCCTAACCTGGGAACTTCCATATGCTACAGTTGTGACCCTAAAAACAAAAATGAAAACTTCTTTGAAATGTGACACCATTTATGCTATTTCCATTGATTTATTTGGTCCTTTAATAATTGATCCAACCTTTAAATTAGAGGTTGACAGCCCTAATCTTTGGGTCAGATGCTTTGCTTGTGAACATTTCTTGTGTATACAGTTTCTATTCTCTACAAAAGAGTTTATGGAGAAAAAGTAATTGCCCAAATTATAGAGTAAAAGTCCAAGGAAAACAAGTTATTATATAATAATTCATATGAACTATTGAAGCGAATCTCCATTTTAATGGGATTTAATGCTCTTTTAGTATCAAGGTGTGTCAACTTGTACTCTCGAGGTGCATACTATTTTTTTTTTCTTTTGTCTTTTTGCCTTATCTAGAGCCCTACCCACGGCATATGGAGGTTCCCAGGCTAGGGGTCTAACAGGAACTGTAGCTGCCGGCCTTCGCCACAGCCACAGCAATATGGGATCTGAGCCACGTCTGCAACCTTCACCACAGCTCGCGGCAACACCGGATCCTTAACCCACTGAGCAAGGCCAGGGATCGAACCCGCAACCTCATGGTTCCTAGTCTGATTTGTTACCCACTGAGCCATGATGGGAACTCCTCAAGGTGTATAATTTTAATTTAACTATTGAAACAAGAACAATTCCCTGAAGGCTTTTTTTTAAATATAAATAAAGTAATTGCTCTTACAAGGTGGGAAAATATGTCTTCTGTTTGTTTTAGTAATTCCTTTGGGTATTATAACTGCTAGTGAATTCTGGTGATACTGCTTGTCACATGTGTGGCAGTCTTTGTTGTTTTCACCTTTGCTTTCATGATTCTCACTTTGCTGTTGAGTTGGTGAATACTTTGTGCGATCTGGTCTGCCTTCAGTAATTCCATTGCAAGGAGGGACTTGCCAGAGGAGGGGGATAGTAATTACTCAGCTATCCCCTACCCCTGGGTGTGCTAGCATCTCTCTGGGGACAGTGCCCTGCTCCTGCAGCACCATTCTGCTTGCCTTACTGAAGATGACACTTCCTCTGCATCCTTCCTGCATTCAAGTCAGAAAGGACCCTTGGCTTGGCTGTTCTGTAGAGTTCTCTGAATCAGCACCTATTTAAGGACGCAGGTCTTCTGAAACCTCCCTCTTTGGTTCTATTAAGTCTGGGTTTGTAGTTCCCCAGCACTGCCCCTGGCTCCACAGTGGTCATCTGCCTTCTTTCCGGGTTGCTTCTGCATAGATTTGATTCTGGGTTTTTGTTTGTTTGTTTGTTTGTTTTTACTTAGCTCTCAGGAAGTCCTGAAACATTATGGTTTGTCGATAACATGCACTTCCCACTCTTTCAGGTGATTTGCGTATGGTTGGGTAGGGTAGACTTAAATGCTCAGTGGTCATCTAAGCCAATCTCTTCCACATAAGTATGTTTTGTGATTAGAAAAAAGAGCCTTATCAGATGGTTACAGTAAACATGATCATAATTACTATATGCATTCTTTCCAAAAAAAAAAAATTAGCAAAATCTAGTTGAGACACTCTCTGCTCTCAGGAAGGAACCTGACTTTCTGTGTGGAACTGATGAATATTTGATACTTGTGATGAAGTTTAAAAATGCTTTTTATTAATATCTAATTAGTGACTGCTTTGGCATTGTCATGCTGAGTAAGAAGAGAGCAGTGAGAAACTAAGCTTAGTGAATGTGAATAGGCAAGAATACTTGAAGGTGACAGATTTTATTTTTGGGCTTTCTGTGTGCTTTCTAGCATCACCAATTACAGCCAATGTGAGGTTAGCTGCATAGGACTGGCTGGGTTCACTTTCCCTGGGTGCATTTTTGAACAAAGACAGCATCAGGCAGAGCTGGCTCCATTTGCCATGCTGATCTTACGTAAGATACACATAATTGCATCAACAGGGCTCAGAAGCATGGGGATTTTTCTTTTTCTCTAAAATATGTCCTAGAATAAAGGAAAACTTAATGCTTCATATTCTCCAGGTCCTGCAGGTTGCTGTTTTTCTATGCATTATTTGTAAATCCCTTAATTTTTGTTAGGCAGAACTTCCACAGGAAATGTTTTATTTTACTTTCTCACAGGTATGTTACTATCAACTTTAATTAACCAGAATTTAAGGAACCATGTTTTAGTTTAGTAGTTTGAATTTTCTTTTTAGCTAAATTTCCTTCTTAAGATGAAGAAAAAGTCTCAGCAAAAATTCATAATTTAAGTCAACAAACACAACACAATAGCACGTACACATACCCCACACACATATATTGAAACAACTGATGGATCATGTCAGTTACATTTCTATGAAATGTTTTTTTTTGTGTGTGTGTGCCTCCAACAGTGATAAATGGTGCTCAAAATGATGCCTTTAAAATATGCAAGATAGTCAACTGATCAGGAAAAAAAGGATTAAATATTTTTCATTAACGTCTCCTTACTCAGCAGGGATGTGGATAAAGAGAGTTGTAACTTTGAGAGGCTTTGCCTGGCAGGAGCTCTGGTCTTAACAAACACTGTCACCAGCAACTTGGGATGTGACAGGAAGCCAGTCATGGGATAAATACCTTGACTTCTCTCTTCTGTGCCCTTTGGTTTCCTGTTGGTGTCCCATAATAGCTCAGACCAACTAGAAGCCAGAGGGCAAGGGGTCTTAGTGTGGGAATTCACAGAAGTCATCATTTCAGGGACTAAAACAGGACAGAGTGAGATGAGAGGAGAGAGGAGCTGATAGGTACGCAGTGGATGTCTATGGGAGGCAGATAACCTCTCCTTACAAATATTTGGGTAGACTTCCTTCCACCCTCCCTGAGCAGTGGAGTCCCTAGTACCCTTCAATCCTATTAGTGGCACTTCTTGCCTGGAGGTGGCTGTTCCCAGCTTCTGCCGGTTCTACTAACTTATTCTGCAGGATACTTTGGTTCTTCTAGGCTGGAAGAGTTAACAAAATTCTCAGTTTCCATATTTTCTAGTGTGAAAATCAAGTCTCTGAGTAGTTGGTCAACTCAAGCCAGGTCACAGCTAGTTTAAGGTAGTAGAGCTGGAATTGGAACTGTGGTCTATTTGGTTCTCATTTTCCTGCCTTTGCATGGGTCTTAAAAGCCTATCTTTCTAATTTATCTATAGAACTTGGTTTTTACCCTCTTCATTTATGAGTCAATCCCTTAAAATTTCCCAATGCAGTATCTCACACCACATTCTCTTGTATTTTTGCTCTGTCCGTCTAAGTTATTTCACCCTTTCTCCAGCACCCTCAGTAATTTTGACCACTCAAACCCAAGTATGTCGTAGATTCACAACCTGAGGTCATTAAACCATCTTTCTTCTCTGGAAGCAAGCCAGGTAACCAAACCTAAATGCTCTATTCCATAACAATGCTTTCTATTGTCATCTGCGCACGAACTGCAATTTTATTTTGTCTTTTGTTACTGATTTATTTTTTATTATATTTTTATAATTTTTATTTTTCCATTATAATTGATTTACAGTGTTCCGTCAATTCCTACTGTACAGCAAAGTGGCCAAGTCATATATATATATATATACACACCCATATATATATATACATTCTTTTTTTCAGCTTTAGAATTTTTTCAAATGAATTTTGTTTTTTCCATTATAACTGGTTTACAGGGTTCTGTCAATTTTTTGCTATAAAGCAAGGGGACCCAGTCACACATACATGTACACATTCTTTTTCTCACATTATCCTCCATTAAGCTCCATCATAAGTGAACAGATATAGATCCCTATGCTGTACAGCAGGATCTCATTGCTTATCCACTCCAAGCACTATAGTTTGCATCTATTAAACCCAGATTCCCAGTGAATCCCACTCCCTTACCCTCCCCCTTGGCAACAAGTCAGTTCTCCAAGTCCATGAGCTTGTTTTATGTGGAAAGCTTCATTTGTGCTGTATATTAAATTATAGAGATGTGATATCATATGGTATTTGTCTTTCTCTTTCTGAGTTATTTCACGTAGAATGAGAATCTCTGGTTCCATCCATGTTGCTGCAAATGGCATTATTTTGTTCTTTTTTATGGCAGAGTAGTATACCATGGTGCATATATACCACATCGTCTTTTTTTTAAATTACATAATGAATTTTATTACAATTATAGGTGTACAAAAATCATCACAACCAAATTTTATAGCATTTCCATCCCAAACCCTCAGTGCATCCACCCACCCCCAACTTGGCTCATTTGGAAACCATAAGTTTTCCAAAGTCTATGAGTCAGTATCTGTTCTGCAGAGAAGTTCATTGTGTCCTTTTTTTAGATTCCACATGAAAGTGGTAGCATTTGATGGTGTCTCATTGACTGACTGGTTTCACTTTACATGATAAATTCTAGGTCCATCCATGTTGCTATAAATGCTGTTACTTTGTTTCTTTTAATGTCTGAGTAACATTCCATTGTGTATGTGTACCACATCTTCCCTATCCATTCCTCTGTCAATGGGCATTTGCGTTATTCCCATGACTTGGCTATTGTATAGAGTGCTGCATTGAACATTGGAGTACATGTGTCTTTTCAGTCATGGTTTCCTCTGGATAGATGCCGAGGAGTGGGATTGCTGGATCAAATGGTAATTCTATTTGGAGTTTTCTGAGGAATCTCCATACTGTTTTTCACAATGGTTGCACCAATTTGCATTCCCACTGAGAGTGTAATAGGGTTCCTTTATCTCCACACCCTCTCCAGCACTTATTGTTTGTAGACATTTTGATGATGGCCATTCTGGCTGGTGTAAGGTGGTACCTGCTAGTGGCTTTGATTTGCATTTCTCTAATAACGAGTGATGTTGGACATCTTTTCATGTGTTTTTTGGCCATCTGCATGTCTTCTTTGGAGAATTGTCTGTTTACATCTTCTGCCTGTTTTTGAAGGGGCTGTTCATTTTTTTGGTATTGATCTGTAGGAGGTGTTTGTAAATTTTCGAGGTTAATTCCTTGTCAGTCAATTCATTTGCAAATATTTTCACCCATTTTGTGTGTTGTCTTTTCATTTTGTTTAGGGTTTCCTTTGCCATGCAGAAACTTTTAAGTTTAATAAGTCCCATGTCTTTATTTTTGTTTTATTGTAATTACTCTAGAAAGTGGATCTGAGAAGACGTTGCTGTGGTTTATGTCGGAGAGTGTTTGCGTCTATGTTTTCCTCTAAGAGTGTTATAGTATCTGGTCTTTAATACATTTTGAGTTTATTTTTGTGTATGGTATTAGGAAGTGTTCTAATTTCATTTTTTTTTACATATGACTGTCCAGTTTTCCCAGCACCATTTATTGAACAGGCTATCTTTTCTCCATTGTACATTCTTGTGTCCTTTGTCCATAGATTAGTTGACTATAGGTGTGTGGATATAATTCTGGGCTTTATATCCTGTTCCACTGATCTATATTTCTGTCTTTGTGCCAGTACCATATAGTTTTGATAACTGTAGCTTTGTAGTGTAGTCTGAAGTCAGGGAGCCTGATTCCTCCAGCTCCATTTTTCATTTTCAGGATGTCTTTGGCTATTCTGGGTTTTTTTGTGTTTCCAAACAAACTTTAAAATATTTTGTTCTAGTTCTGTGAAAAATGTTCTTGGTAATTTGATAGGGATTGCATTGAATGTGTAGATTGCCTTGGGTAGTAGAGTCATTTTGATAATACTGACTCTTCCAATCCAAGAGCATGCTATGTCTTTCCACCTGTTCATGTCATCTTTGATTTCTATCATCAGTGTCTTATAATTTTCAGAGTACAGGTCTTTTGTCTCTTTAGGTAGGTTTATTCCTAAGTATTTGGTTCTTTTTGATGTGATGGTAAATGGGATTGCTTCCGTAATTTCTCTTTCTGATATTTCATTGTTAGTATATAGAAATGCAGTTGATTTCTGTGTATTAATTTTGTATCCTGCAACTTTGCCAAATTCATTGATGAGCTCTAACAGTTTTCTGGTAGAGTTTTTAGGATTCTCTAGGTATAGTATCCTGTCATCTGCAAATAGTGATTGTTTTACTTCTTTCTTTCCAGTTTGGATTCCTTTTATTTCTTTTACTTCTCTGATTGCTGTGGCTAGGACTTCCAGAACTATGTTGAATGGTATTGGTGAGAGTGGACATCCCTGTCTTGTTCCTGATCTCAGTGGGAATACTTTCAGCTTTTCACCATTGAGAATGATGTGAGCTCCGGGTTTGTCATAGATGGCCTTGATTATGCTGAGGTAGGTTCCCCCTATGCCCACTTTCTGAAGGGTTTTTATCAGAAATGGGTGTTGGATCTTGTCAAAGGCTTTCTCTGCATCTATTGAGAGGATCATATGGTTTTATTCTTCAGTTTGTTAACAGGGTGTATCACACTGATTGATTTGTGGATACTGAAGAATCCTTGCATCCCTGGGATAAATCCCACTTGATAATGATGTACAGTCCTTTTAATGTATTTCTGGATTCAGTTTGCTAGTATTTTGTTGAGGATTTTTGCATCTATGTTCATCAGTGAAATTCGCCTGTAATTTTCTTTTTTTTGTGATATCTTTGTCTGGTTTTGGTATCAAGGTGATGGTGGCCTTATAGAATGAGATTGGGAGTGTCCCTTCCTCTGCAATTTTTTGGATTGTACTTTTCTAAAATTTTGTCCATTTCTTCTAGGTTTTCTATTTTATTGCCATATAGTTGCATATAGTAGTCTCTTATGATCCTTTGTATTTCTGTGATGTCCATTGTTACTTCTCCTTTTTCATTTCTAATTTTATTGATTTGTGTCCTCTCTCTTTTTTTCTTGATAAGTCTGGCTAAGGGTTTATCAATTTTGTTGATCATTTCAAAGAACCAGCTTTTAGTTTCGTTGATCTTTTCTATGGTTTTCTTCATTTCTGTTTCATTGATTTCTGCTCTGATCTTGATGATTTCTTTTCTCCTACTAACTTTAGGTCTTGTCTGTTCTTCCCTCTCTAGCTGCTTTAGATGTAAAGTTAAGTTGTTTATTTGAGCTTTCTCTTGTTTCCTGAGGTAGGCTTCTGTTGCTATAAACTTTCCTCTTAGAACTGCTTTTGCTGCATCCCAGAGGTTTTGGAATATTGTGTCTTTGTTGTCATTTGCTTCTAGGTATTTTTTAATTTCCTCTTTGATTTCTTCAATGATCCATTGGTTGTTTAGTAGCATGTTGTTTAGTCTCCATGTGTTTGTATTTTTGGCCATTTTTTTCCTGTTGTTGATTTCCAGTCGTATAGCGTTGTGGTAAGAAAAGATGCCTGATATGATTTCAATTTTCTTAAAGTTCCCAAGGCTTGATTTGTAGCCCAGGTTGTGATCAGTCTTAGAGAATGTTCTGTGTGCACTTGAGAAGAATGTGTATTCTGTTGCTTTTGGATGAAATGTGCTATAAATATCTATTAAGTCCATCTGATCTAATGCTTCATTCAGGGCCTGTACTTCCTTATTGATTTTCTGTCTGGATGATCTATCGATTGCTATAAGTGGGGTGTTAAAGTCCCCCACTATGATTGTGTCATAGTTTATTTCTCCTTTTTTGGTTGTTAGCAGTTGCCTTATATACTCTAGTGATCCTATGCTGGGTGCATAGATATTTAAAATTGTTATATCTTCCTCTTGGATTGATCCTTTGGTCATTATGTAGTGCCTTTCCTTGTCCCTTAAAATGTTCTTCATTTTAAGGTCTATTTTGTCTGATGTGAGTATTGCTACTCTTCCTTTCTTTAGATTCCCATTTGCATGGAATATTTTCTTCCATCCTCTCACTTTCAATTTGTATGTGTCCGTAGAAGTGAAGTGTGTCTCTTGAACACAGAATATATATGGGTCTTGTTTTTGTATCCATTCAGCTAGTCTATGTCTTTTGGTTGGGAAATTCAGTCCATTAACATTTAAGGTAATTATGGATATGTATGGTCTTATTGCCATTTAATTAACTATTTTGTTTTTTTGTTGCTCTTTTTTCTTCCCTTCTCTTGTGTTCTCCTATTGTGGTTTGATGACTCTCTTTAATGCTGTATTTGAGTTGAGTTTTCTTATTTGCTTGTGTATCAATTGTAGATTTTTGGTTTGTAGTTACTGTGAAGTTTTGATATAGGAGTCTCTATATGAATGAGATTGTTTTAAGTTGTTGTTTTTTTAATTGCACATGTGTCTCCAGTGTCCTGCATTTGTGCTCTCTTCTCACGATTTCTGATTTTGGTTGCACAATTGTGCATGGATGATTTCATATCTTTACTGTATATATGCCTTTACCGGTGCGTCTTGTCATTTGTGGTGTTTATGTTTCTGGTTGTGGCCTTTTCTTTTCTGCCTATAGAAGTTCCTTTAATATTTGTTGTAAAGCTGGTTTACTGTTGCAGAAATCTCTTAGCTTTTGCTTATCTGTAAAGCATTTGATCTCTCCTTCAAATCTGAATGAGAGCCTTGCTGGGTAAAGTAATCTTGGTTGGAGGTTTTTTCCTTTCATCACATTAAGTATATCATGCCACTCCCTTCTGGCCTGCAGAGTTTCAGATGAAAAATCGGCTGATAACCTTACTGGGGTTCCCTTGTATGTCGTTTGTTTCTTTTCCCTAGCTGCTTTCAATATTTTCTCTTTGTCTTTAATTTTCGTCATTTTGATTAATATGTGTCTCAGGGTGTTTCTTCTTGGGTTTATTTTATATGGTACTCGCGCTTCCTGGATTTGAGTGAGTGTTTCCTTTCCCATATTAGGGAAGTATTCGGCTATTATCTCTTTGAATATTTTTTCTGTCCCCTTCTCTCTCTCTCTTCTCCCTCTGGCACCCCTATAATATGGATGTTGGTGCATTTAACATTATCCCAGAGCAAAGACTCTCCTCACTTCCTTTCAATCTTTTATCTCTTTTCTGCATTAGTGATTTCCACTAATCTGTCCTCCACCTCACTGATTCGTTCTTCTGCCTCCTGTATTTACTGTGGCTGCTTCTAAAGAATTTTTTATTTCAGTTATTGTATTTTGCATCTCTTCTTGTTTAATTTTTCCTTCTTGTATTTCTTTGCTCAGTGTTTCCTGTAAATTTTCAATCTTTTCCTCCAGTTTATTTCCAATGTCTTACATCATCTTCAGCATCAACAGTCTAAAGTCTTTTTCTGGGAGGCTGATAATCTCCTCATCACTGAGATGTTTTTCTGGGATTTTTTCTTTCTCCCTTATCTGAGT
>PVHT021183518.1:8251945-8270562 GCA_004024745.2 Catagonus wagneri
TCTCTTCTTGTTTAATTTTTCCTTCTTGTATTTCTTTGCTCAGTGTTTCCTGTAAATTTTCAATCTTTTCCTCCAGTTTATTTCCAATGTCTTACATCATCTTCAGCATCAACAGTCTAAAGTCTTTTTCTGGGAGGCTGATAATCTCCTCATCACTGAGATGTTTTTCTGGGATTTTTTCTTTCTCCCTTATCTGAGTAATAGTTTTCTGATTTTTTATTTTTATAGGTTTTTGGTGTGGTGACCGTTTTGCAGCAATAGATTTGAGCCTCTCTTACTTCTGGTGTTTGCCTCCCCTGTGGTTGAAGCTGGCATGGGGGGGGGGGCTTGCTGTAGGCTTCCCGGTGGGAGGGACTGGTGCCTGCCCACTGGTAGGTGGGGTTGATTCCTATCTCCCCGATGGGTGGGGCTTTGTCTCTGGGTGAGATTGGAGGCTGGCTGTGTGCCTGAGGGGTCTTTAGGTAGCCTGTTTACTGATGGGTGAGGCTGTGATCCCACCTGAATTATTGTTTGGCCCAGGGCTTCTCAGCGCTGATGTGAAGGGCTAGATTTTCCCAAAAATGGCCACCTCCCAATAAATTCAGGCTGATGAGTGTTCCCAAGAGCTTTGCCTCCAATGTCCTTCCCCTACAACAAGCCACAGTCAGCCCTGTTTTCCCAAGTGATCCTCCAAGAATTGCAGTCAGGTTCCACCCAGATTCCTATGTAGACTTTACTTTGTCCTGGGACCTAGAGCATGTGAAAATCTGTGTGCGCCTTTCAAGAATGGGGTCTCCATTTTCCCCAGTCCTGTGGAGCTCCTGCGCACAAGCCCCCCTGGTCTTCAATCCCAGATGTTCCAGGGTCTCTTTCTCCCTGTGCCAGATTCCCAGGCATGGGGATTTGACATGGGGCTCAGAACTCTCAGTCCTGTAGGTGAGTCTCTGTGATACAGTTACTTTCCAGTCTGTGGGACTTCCCACCCAGGAGGTTTGGGTTTGCCTTTATCGTGTAATCACCCCTCCTACCTCTTGGTATGGTCTCCTCTTTGTCTTCTGGAGTAGAATATCTTTTTGAAAGTTTCCAGTCCATTTGGTTGAAGGTTGCTCAGCATTTGGTTGTAATTTCATTGTTTTTGGGAGAGAAGTTGATCTCCAGTCTTTCTATTCTGCCATCTTAACCCAGTCTCTGTATACCACATCTTCTTAATCCATCCATCTGTTGATGGACATTTGGGTTGTTTCCATGTCCTTGCTATTGTGAATAGTGCTGCAGTGAACATATGGGTGCATGTATCTTTTGCAAGGAAACTTTTGTCCAAATATATGCTCAGTAGTGGTATTGCTGGGTCATATGGTAGTTCTATATTTAATTTTGTGAGGTAACTCCACACTGTTTTCCATATGGTTGTACCAATTTACATTCCCACCAACAGTTGAGGAGGTTATCCTTTTCTCCACACCCCCTCCAGAATTTATTTGTTGAGCTGTTAATGATGGCCAATCTGAAAGGTGTGAGGTGGTGCCTCACAGTAGTTTTGCTTTGCATTTCTCTAATAATTGATCATTTTTTTCATGTGCTTATTGGCCACCCATATATCTTCTTTGGATAAATGTCTGTTCAGGTCTTTTGCCCCTTTTTCAATTGGATTGTTCTTTTTTTTTTTTTTTTTGCTTTTGAGTTGTATAAGTTGTTTGTACGTTTTAGAGATTAAGCCCTTGTCAGTTGCATCCTTTGAAACTATTTTCTCCTATTCCATAGATTGTTTTTTTGTCATTTTTTTATGGTTTCCTGCTGTGCAAAAGCTTGTCAGTTTGATTAGGTCCCCTTAGTTTATTTTTGTTTGTATTTCTATTGCTTTGGGAGACTGATCTTGGAAAACATTTGTATAGCTGATGTCAGAGAATGTTTTGCCTATGTTCTCTTCTAGGAGTTTTATGGAGTCATGTCTTATGTTTAAGTCTTAAGCAGTTTTGAGTTTGTTTTTGTGCATGGTGTGGGGGTGTGTTCCAGTTTTTCCAGCACCATGAACTGCAATTTTAAAAGCCTCCCTTATCTACCCCATTTCTACTTTAGACTTTTTTTTGGCATTTTCAAGTCCAAACTTTTACTGATTTCCTTAAGAAATCAAAGTAATTTAAGTTTCTCTCCCTCACAGAAGATGGCTTTGCTCCCTATCACACTGAGAAAATAATGATCATCATGCATGAAATTTCTGAGCTACATTCATTCTTACTAAAAATCATCAATATTTTCATCTGTTCTTGTCTTCTTTCCTGTGGATTATATTCAGTGAAACCCAGTAGACCTTTAGTTGAGCACTTACTGTGGCCAATCAATATGCTGAGTGCTTGGATATACAAATTAGCTTCGTCAGAATGACAGTTGTTCCCAGACTGATTTTTGTGAGATAGGGGAAGAGGAAAGGCAAACTGAGGCAGAGATACAAGCAAATTAAAACACACCAGACTAAGCACTATTATGGGTACATGGAAGTTTCTGTTGATCACAGAGGAAAAGCAACGACCCTCACCTGGGTGTGGGTGGGGGTGTCAAGGGATGATTCACGGCAGAGATGATGCTTTCTGAGTCACTCATGACATCCCTGTCAATATCCCGTTCCTTCCTTACTCCCCACACAGTAATTATTATTTCCATTTCACTTAGAAATGCTGACTCTTCCAATTCCTGCCAAAGTTCCCCCTCTTTCACATGCCCTTAAGGGGTGAAAAGTAGCCTTGCTGCCTCTTCACTTCCACCTTTCTCCTCACCCTCCTTTTTGGACCCCGGACTCCAGCCATCCTATAATATCTGCAGCCTACCAAACATTCTTACTGTCTTTGCATAGAATCCCTTCTTCCCAGTTTCTCTCTCTTTCCAAATTCTCTTCTTCTCCAGGGCTAACTAAAATATCCCTGAGAAAATTCATCTGGTTTCCCACTCCTAGACATAGTTACTCTTTCCCTTACCTGTATTCTTATTATATTTTATTTACATCTCTATTATGATAATTGCAACTCTGGAAATTTTTTCTTAACATGCTTTCCACCATCATTTGGGTGTAAAGTCCATAACTACCTTGTCTGGTATGTTGGAAGTTGTTTGGTATGTTGTAAATCTTGGCTAGCTCTTCAGTAAATTCACATCTGACTGAACTGAAACACATAGACACACATGCATTTTGAAGTCCTAACTCTGTTATGGGCTGAATAGCGTTCAGAAGAATTTTGAATCCATTGACTCTTAGTTTTTTCTGCTCTAAAGGGGCATTATAATGCCCTGCCAAGTTTATATAATATCAATAGAAAAACCTATGTAAAATTACTTTTAAAAAGATAATCCAAGAGAAATGAACATTCTTATAAGAGAGGATGTCTGTAGCAGAAAAGAAAACTTAGTGAACCTGCAAATAAAGCTTCATTAATTTTGTAAAACACTGTCCCTTTCTCCTTGTTCAATTGCTACAAGGAAATGTTGCCTGAGCTATATGGTTACCATTGCATAAAAAATGCAATGGAAAAAAGCCCAAACACATCTTTTCACAGATAATGTTGTTTTGAATAAGAGCATTGTATTTTGGTTAGTGATAATGAGAAGGCTTTGGAAATGAAAGGGTAGTATAACTCTAAATCTTTCATTCATCCACTTCTCACACATGAAGTAGGCCAACTATATCTCATGCCTTGGGGCAAGGAATTTGAAAAGCATTAATGTACTTGTTTGCCAATTAGAAACCTAACTTTTTTTTCCAACCAAATTATTAGTTATGGTAAACATATGAATGCATGTATGTGTAGGAAGCATTATGCACAAACCACACCTACCTACAGCCACAAAGACTCATATATTAAAAAATGTCCAATGTTCTGTATTTGCTGTATATGAATAGAAATATGGTTAGGACTAAGGGGCTCAGACTTCTCTGAAATCTTGGTTAGCTCTTCTAAGCTACGTGGCCATTCTGAACATCAGTTTCCTAGTTGGAGAAATGGATATGTTATTATTCAGTGAGTTTGTTCTCAGGATTAGGGGGGAAATTGAAGCACCTGAATCTCACTAGAGATTACTTGATGATATTTAGATCAAAATACACCTAAACACTTCACCAGACTCAAGCCTATACAGCTGGCAATACCCAGTCCTTTCACCTGCAAAGCCAGAATCACAACAGTTCATGGCCCATGTGACTTAAATCACAAGTAAATTTCCCCATTTATACATTGTCTTGCTTTCAATATATATCCCATTTGCAGGAGTTTGTCAAAGAACACATTCAAATCCCGTGTAACCTGACTGGGAAATATGGGCTGAGCAGAGTTCAGGATTTGCCCAGTTTCAGCTCTCCACACAGCTCCCTTGTGTGGTGTGTGGTGAGTGGCCTTGTCCCCTAAGCTGGCCTTGAATAGAATGCTCCCTGCCATAACTCTGGCCACCTCACACAGGAGGTATTTGAAACTCTTACCTGGAATAATTCATTAATCTTCTCCTGGAATCCCATGCTTCTAGATTCTGAACTTAACTTGCTGTGGTGGGAGTTAATGGAAACCAAGGAACAGAGGCATTTTACATCTTGTCAACCACAGAACACTGGAAAGCCACCCATGCCACATCTGGAAAGACTTGCATTATTTAGTGCCTCTACACCTCCCCACTGTCTCTCAAGTCTTAAAGCAGGCGGACTAGCGGTCTCTCAAACTCACTCCTGATTATGCACTCTTTTATTTTATTCTCTAATTGCAGCACAAGAGTCACCCTTTTCTCCTGAACAGGCCCTTATAAACTTCCCCTGGACAGGCCCTGGCTTTGACATTTCTTTTACTGCCTGCTGACAGCACTAAGCTCAGTGCCACCAGCAATTAGATTGATATTTGGCTGTTTAACCAGCCAGAATCAGTATATAATAAGCACATATGGTTTTTTAAAAAGTTAATAGTGCTACCTGCAAGGATCTTTTGTTGTTGTTGTTTATTTGTTTTGTTTTGGCCATGCACATGGCATATGGAATTTCCCAGGCCACAGTGACCAGAGCTACAGCACTGATAACACTGGGTCCTTAACCCACTGAGCCACCAGGGAATTCCCTTTTTTTTTTAGGGAAAGAATTCTTTACTCATTTTTCCAGAAGAAATAATGGCAGTGTCCTTAACCAGGGATCTTATCTATTCCATCTTAGATGGGGTTTCCCCAAAAGCAGATGCTGAGGCAAGACATAGGGACAGATACTTTATTTAGGAGTTGATCTCCAGAAACTTAGATGAGGGAGGGCAAAGATCACTGGGAAGGATGAAATGCGAATAGTGTGTTAATGAGCAGGTTACGCTTGAGGGCTTGTCTCTGAGAAGATCCCCTGAGGCATCCTGTAGAATGCAGTTGGTATTGTCTCAAGAATGAGCAGGGCTACTTAGGTGCACATCCATTGACTCCACTCTACTTCTGAAGAGGTGAATTCTTCAACACTCCAGGCAACAAGGTCCTGGCTGCAGAGAGAGCCCTCAGACAGAGAGCCTGCATGTGTCTGAAGTGGAAAGCTCTTTGAAGACACTCTGAGCACCAGTGGGCCTGCTCTGGCTTGAGGGGGCAGGGGACTACTGGCCATATGTCTGAGTCTATGAGGAGCTCCTAAGGATCAGGAGCCAAGTCCCGAAGTAGCAAGAAACATCCAAAGAAGCTTTGTGGTCTGACAGTTTTGGGGTTTGACCCTGGTTGTGCTTCTCTTACTGTGTGATCTTGGACACAGGACTTGTCCTTCTTAAGCTTTGTTTCCTCATCTGTAAAATTAGGATAATTATATTTCAGGGATGTTGTTAGTAGTCAATTAGATAGTGAATGTGAAGCACCTGTTTTGTGCCCGGTACACAGACGATGCTCCAAAAATCATAGCTATCATCATTGTCGTCATCATCATTATTTTTCTGCATTATGCCCTTCACACAATTAACCAGCTGATGACAATGCATGGGATAAAACCGTAGCCAAAAGCATAAACTCTGGCACAGAACTGCTGGGATAGAAGAAGTGCTTTGCTTCTTATTAGCCCCGTGACCTGGAAAAGGTGTTTAACTTTTCTGCTTCTCAGTTTCCTCAACTGTCAAACAGATATGATGTCAGTAACTGCCGCCCAAGGCTGTTGAGAACACAGGCACATGTTATGTACAATCTTAGGATGATGTCTGATGGATATTGTGTGACATAACTGTTTGCCTATTTTTCACTAGTATGCATTCTCCATGCAGTCAGGGAATTTCACTGTTCTGCTTGCTGTTCTATTGGAAGAACTTAGAATAACACCTGTTACATAGTGAACACCCGAGAAAATTTGCTCAGTGAATGAGCATATCATTTTCACATCTCTGAGCCTCTATGGTCTCATCTGTTCCATGGAAATAGTATCACATCCCTTATAGACTTTACTGTGATGGCCGAGAAGCTGCTGGCTGTCTGAACCCTTTAGAAAAATCTTGGAGGTCAGATAAATGGGAAACTCTGCAACCTTTGCTTCCATTTTTTTTTTTTTCAATGCAAAATCCTTGCTCAGGAGAACACATGCTAATAAGAATGTCCTGAAGGTACAGATGGTGCTTATGAAGAAAAAAAGTCTATTTTTCAATTTACAAAAATGATTAGCTGGGATCCCACTGAGTTTACTGCACGGGCCACTGCTAGTTTTAATTTGTGCCAATAGGATGGAGAGATGGACTTTAATGAGGATCTGTGTTTTCTAATCCTGGGCAAAGTTAGGGGAAGTGGCAGAGGGGGTAGGAAGGGTAAAAGATAATTGGAGGATTCAGAAGACAGCACTGCTTCTTGGGGATGGATGGATGCTTTGCTGCCTTCCCAGCTAGAGCCCTATCTTAGTGGTTTTCATCTGACTGAGGATGGGGGTGGAGATGTCATAATTATCCAAGGAAGCAAATGGTATGGGGACACTAAACATACTCTCTGGAGTAAGAAGGTCTGGGTTTGCCATTTGCCATGTGAACTTTGTGCTTACGTTTCAATCTATAGAAATAATTATAGTATTGTGACTATTAAACCTGATAATACAAAGAAAGAGCTTAGCACGATGCCTTGCCCACCTTAAGTTCTCAATAAATTTATGAGTTCATAAAGTTATTTTAGTTATAAATGCTCATCCATCTGGAGAAGTGGCATAGGATTCCTTGGCCCCAGGAAGCCATTTCTTTCAATACAATAGTCCCTAATCCCTGCGTGCGCCCTCTCCGGGAGAAGGAAATGTGTACTTTAATAAGAGCCTCCAAAGTAATATTGATATTATCCCCTGTGCTTAATATCAGTTAAGAACCATTCCACATGTACAATGCAGAATTATGTGAAAAAGCATTGCTCATGGCAACAGCAAAATATGGATTCGAGCCACCAATAAGAATTTCCTATATAAATGATTTCAGCTGATGCAAGAATCTAGACTTTTTCCTTCCCAGCGCTTCTCTACATACCTCTGTGGGGTTCACAGGGTGGCCCTGTGTGCTGGCCCTGTGTGTTGTGTTCTTCTCTTGTGAGTTTCAGAAGTGAGTATCTACAGTCCAAAGACAGTGCTGGACGCTTTCCCGTGGGGTTGAAAAACAACTAGATTTTGCTGTACTTCATGGAAACTCATATGCAGACCCATGATTGCCTTTGCTTGGTCAGCTTATGCTTGAAGCTCAAGACAAGTTGATGAAAGAGGGCAGAGATAATGCAGGGATTTTTCTGGAACAAGTGTTTGTGTTTTGAGGAGTGGAAGGTGTCTATAAATTTCCCAAAACTTTATGAAAAATTCTTGTATATGTGCATTTGACTTGGGAGGGAGTAAATAGACTCATGGGCTCTGGGATACAGAAAATTTAAGGACCAATTACTTAAATAACAAGTGATATGTTTTCCTATTCCTTTCTTTCAACCAGGCATAGAAATTAGAAGATGAGGTACTAGTCTAGTGAAGGAGACAAATATATTAAACAAATAATAAAAATACAGGTAGGATAAATGCTGTGTGGGCTCAGAGCCCACAGAAGATCAGAAGTCTTCGAGGTATTTGGGCAGGATGAGAAGGATAGACGGAAGACTCCCAAAAGTCACTCTCCAGATAAACCTATAGTGTTTGGTGGTTCTCTGCTTCTGTTGTACTCAGTAGAATAGCTGACAGCTTCCCTGTAGCTCACCTGTTTGCCCCAGCTCATGGTTTACAAATTTATCCCAATCTACTTCAGGGGGAAATATCCCATCAACAGTCTCACTCAGTGACTTTCCCTCTTCAGGGTTCTGAGTCTTTTTTTTTTTTTTTTTCCTTAGGACACTTCAGTTCATTAGCTCTAGGGACAGGAGTGCAAAGAAAATATAAAACAATCCTCTGAAAATACATACAGGAAACATATTGTTATGCAAGCTAATTAACTTTTGAGAAAGCAGTACTCTAATCAAGATTTTCATATATCACACACGGCCTAATTATGGCGACAATAATATCCAGGATTTACAAGGAGCCTTTCAATATGCATCTCTGCAATTATTTCATTTATTCACCAAATATCCTTAGGAAAATCATATCCTTAGAGTTAGATGAAGAAGCTGGGTTTTGCAGGGCCAGTGTACGAAGCATTATTTTCACAGTTGGAGCTAGGATCTTGAAAACTGTTCCATCCTCAGGGTCTAAAGCCCTGGTTGTCTTAACTCATTATTGTTTACAAAAGACAAAGGGAAAAAAAACCCATAATACTAGGGATTATGCTAGCCTTGATTATTCTTGGTTACTGAGTAAAAGTTTCCAGGTATACAGTTTAACTCACGTTTAACTCTCCGTTATTTTCTGAATGAATAAGTAAATTAATGGATGAATCAAACAATGGATCAGATAAACCCAAGTCTTGGCAGCCAGAGCTGATATAAACATAGTAGTTTAGGAGTCCAGACCAGACTTGTCAGGTATAGCCAATCCAAAAAAAATGACTGATTCTCAAACTGGCTGGCATGTGATAGCCTAGAAAGGACTTCTTGGACAAGAAGGAGCTCAAAGAGGACAGTCCCATGAAAAATTAGTGGAAAGTTGCTTTACATGTATAAAGCCACAAAGAAATAATATGAGCAGTGAGTATAAGAAAATAAAGGAAAATAGTCAAGCACAAAATAGGTCCTTAATGAATGATATAGAGACTTAGAAAATATGTGTTTTTGTGAATGATACCAATGCACTTTTTTGTGTTTTAAGGTGTAGAGTCTCAGTAGCTTCCAGAAAAGTTTGAGATCCTTGTTAATGAAGTGTTTCTTTCAGTTTTTATTCAGCAGGTTGTGCAATAATTTCTTATGTGTTCCGTTTCAGCCATATTTATGCCTTTGGGGTGACTTAGCCTTTTTAGTTAAAAATGACACATAAGAATATAGGCTCTTCAGTTCCTATTCTAAATCAAAGCCCATACTTGAAAGTCTCTTGATTTGATACTATGAAGCTCCCCCTTTTTTCCCAGAGACACTGCAACATGGGGGTGGGTGGGTGGCTTTGGGCCAGAGGTGTCCAATGGTTTCTGTTAATTGGCTAAGCATACAGTTTCTTAGGTCCTACAGATAAGATTAATAAAAGTTGAACTGGCAAAATTGGACGGCCACCTGCAAAAGAATGAAAGCAGACCACTATCACATACCATATACAAAAATCAACTCAGTGCAAATTAGAGACTTGAATATAAGACCTGAAACCATAAAACTTCTTTAACATCAGTCTTAGCAATATCTTTCTGGATATATCTCCTCAGGCAAAGTAAACAAAAGCAAAAATAAATAAAACTACATTGAACTAAAATGAAAAGCAAAGGAAACCATCAACAAAATGAAAAGCTACCAAGTGGTAGAGTTTATATTTGCAAACGTATCTCTGACAAAGTGTTAATATTCAAAATATATGAATAACTCATACAACTCTACAATAAAACAAACCAAAAATTTAAAAATGGGCAGAGGAGATAGACATTTTTCCAGAGAAGACATACAGATAGCCAGAAGGCATGTGAAAAGAGGTTAAACATCGCTAGTTATAATGGAAATGCAAATAAAAAAACACAATAAACCACCGCCTTATCCCTGTTTTCAAAGGGGCAAGAAATATGGAAAAAATAGAACCCTCATACTCTGTTGGTGGAGTGTGATTTGCTACAGCCACTTCAAAAACAATTTGGAGAATCTTCCAAAAATTAAGACTGGAACTAACACCCCGCTATTTTACTCATGCGTATTTATCCAAAGCATATGAAAACAGCAGTTTGAAAAGATATATGCACTCCAATGTTCATCTGCATTATTACAATAGCAGAATATGGAAACAAAAATGTTCATCAAGGATGGAAAGATAGAGAAGGAATGGAATACTACTCAGCCATAATAACAATGATACCTTGCCGCTTGCCACTTGCAACAACAAAATAAATCAGAAGATGAAAGACAAATCCTACATGATTTCATTCAGATGGGAAATATAAAAACAACAAGAAAAATAAATTACCAAACTAAACCCAACAAAAACAAACACATAGATACAGAACGTCATAATGGCTACCAGAAGGGAAGTGAGGGGGGGTTGTTTGAAAGGGTAAAGGGGACCAACTGTATGGTGATAGATGGAAACTATATTTTTAGTGGTGAATATGCTGTATTGTGTACAGAAATTGAGCTATAATGTTTTACACATGAAACTTATATAATGTTATAAACCAGTGTTACTGCAATAAATTTTTAAAAATTAAGGAGATATGAATCTTAGAGGTCAAAGACTGGAAGGAAAGGGAGGGAAGTCATGCAGGGAATTTAAATAGTAGATACCTACATTGCACAGTAATCTAAGCAGTAGACACAAGCAAGCAAAAGTAGAAAATATTGAGTAGTTGATGGTTTGATGTTTACCCAAGAGCAGAAAGAAACAAGGATCAGGTAACTGGGTAAAGAGGGTTGAGCACCCACATCCTTCATGATTTGTGTCAGTAGGCACTGTCTTGAAGGTGCCCAGTAGTAGCCAAAACACCAGATATTTCAGTGAGGTAGCATTGCTCCTGATTAGATCAAAGTAGACAGCTGGTCCCTCTCGCCCGCCTAATGTATACCTTATGAACTACAGGTAACTGTGTAGAACTATAAAGTGTTGAGAAGACCAATTATGAAATGACTGTCTTTACATGTGAATATCTGTCCTTTGTGGCATCCTGACACAAATATTATCCACCCCCTCCCCGGAAAATAACTCCACAGAAGCCTTTCTATTTTTCGCATATATCTCAGTTGTATCCCTAAATTCTCAATCTGTGAAGTGTTCTTTTCAATTTAAACAAAAAAGAATGTATCTTTTCATAGCATCTATCTAGAATCAAAGTAAAAAGACAAATGAAGACTATTCTACAGATGAAAAATTACCAGGAAATTTCAATAGAGATACTCTGTTATAGAAAGAAAATGCCAGTAGAGAAAACGGTTCATACATAGAGTGACTCTGCAAATGATTGATGGGTCAGTTTCCAAGATATTTGAGACTCTGCAAACTCTTCAGATAATAAATTGCAAATGAGTACAATTTTATGGATTCTGAGCTTACAAAGTAAGCTCTGATTTTGACTGTTCATTAATGCCAAGAATAAAATTTTAAATTGTAAACAATTCATAATGCCAAAGGATTTTCCTCCAATTAAACTCATAGTAATACATTTTGCTCTACTAGATAGATATATCCCTTGTAAGTTGTTCTGTGACATTTGACTTAAGGCAAGTGATGCAAGGTAATCGTGGGGCAGAAAGGCTGCCAAAGGGAGAAGCATTGTGATCAATAGGCTGCTTTTGTTGTTGGCAAACACTGTCAGGGGATGATCAGCGTCAGAGCTTGGAGCCAGAGAAAGCTAATAAGATGAGTGGCATGTTTCCCACAATATGCTCTAAGTATTTATGTGCTGTTCAAAGCGAGATCTGTAAACACGATGAGGACAAAGAGAATACGACATTATTGATGATATCCTCCTGATTTATGTTTACAGCATCTGCGGATAATAACTCCATTTGTCAGAGGGACCCTCATGAATACTAATTTGGGATGACAATCCAACCATGACCAGGCTAGCTTTGGGTGATGCCCTTTTACTCTTAAGTGTTTTTACTAGGATTATAGTATGTGGAGTGTCCTTTATCTCTGAAAAAGCACACTGGATTTCGGAGATTTCAGGTATAGTCATTTATAGAAGTTTTTAAGTGTTCACAAGGTCGCATTTACTAGAACTGGAGGCAGGACGTTATCTTTGAATTCAAGTTTGTGTTTCATGAAAGTGATTCTGAATTTAATTCTAAGTGTCTCTAAATCTAAGAGAAGAGAAAAAAAAAGGGAACAAAAAAACACAAAACCTTTGTAGGAAAGATGACCACAGAAAAAAGTCCTTAAGCTTATTTTAAATAAATAAGTGATCTTTTCTCTCTCCTGTTAGCTGTGGTTTTGTTAAGCTGTTATAGATAGCATCTTGAATCTCAGAAAGGTGTATATTATAGAGTTAGTGAGGCATTGGAGGGGTGAGATAAACCATTTCCCATGGTAATACATCCGTTCTCCTTGAGAATCGTAGCCAAGATTCAAGCAGCATCGTTTACTATCATGATTCTGAAAATTTCCTTGTTTTAAGATTCTCAGTCCATATTAGAAGGAAGTTCTTCCAGAAAGTGCACTTATTTTTCATGAAAAACTTCTTTTTTGTCTGCTTGCAAGTGTACTGCCTCTTGCCAATCCTGCTTTCCAGAGATGGTCCCCTCTGCATTTGTCCTTGCCTTGTTCCCTGGTTTGTGGGAATGTGAGTAAAGCGGGCTGGTCACATTGGACGTGAGAGAAAGGAGAAATAAAGTAGCGATGTGGACCACAAGGAGGCCAACCGAGAAATGTCTGTCAAAAAGGAAGCCAGCCTCCCAGGTGTCTTAGCCTACTGCAGCCTTAAAGTGGGATCCCCTCACCAAAGAAACAGGTTGTCCTTATTTCTGCTAAGTTCACTCGGTAGAGCAGTATTTACTAACAATATAGAGGATACTTATAAACACTGGTATAATTCATGTGACTAATACCAGCTGACTTTTTTTTTTTCAAGGTTTCCACCAGTGTTCTGCAGATAAATCCTGTGTGAAACATTTACAAATCTTTACATGTTTATTCAGTTTACTAATAATGTACCTATTGTCTGACTACCTCCCCTTCTCTGGCTTCCCTGGTCATTTTCCAGGAGCACCCTAGACAAGGTCATTCTGTCTACCAGTTTCTCTTGATGGAGAATTTTACTGATAAGGACAAAACATGGGGTCAATATCTGTGGGTATTCTAGTCCTTTGACCAATCTCCAAATTCTAAACCACGTGAGCCAAAACACATTCTTATGATAGGTATAAAAATCCAGGCCCAGAGAATATCTTTATTTTAAACCACATCAGAGAACACCAGTAATACCCACCCTAGAGCACACTCTGCCCAGGCCTGAATTCAGGCTGATCTTGTTTTGAAAACTTCTCCTCATTGTGTCTCTATGGGAAGTAATTAGGCTCATAAAACTTAAGAAATTGTTTGTCATGCTGGATTGACTGATCTTGAGCCAGAATGTGAGATATGTCATTTCCTATATTATTTGTTTAAAAATAATGGCCTTGGGTAATAGTGGATATGACATCTTAAGTAACTTGACTGAAAAAGGAGAGGAAATTACATGTTTTCTGAAGGAGGAAATCTTATTAGCTCTTTTATGTAAAAGCTTATTCATGTTTTAGTAACTTCTCTATCATATATCTCCTTCATCCTTCTAGTCCATCTTAAGAACATCTGCTGTACCCACAGCTGTTAGCTCTGACTATATTATCTCAGCCTCAGTCCCTGATTCCTCCAGGTTGACAGTTGGCAGCTGTGATTTGCCCACATCTGCCATAAATGTTGCTACACAGCAGAGCAAATTCAACTAACAAGTGAAAGCCCGGAAGTTGAGAAGTTAAAGCCAAAACGATCTAACTGTCCACAATTGCTAATGTCTTAGAAAACAACTCTATTGCAATTTCAAAATCAACAACAGTCCTGTTCTCTGCTTCTCCTGACCCTAAATTACTTTGTAATTGAGTCAAAATCCCAGAGTCTTGGGCAGTATATTGAGGAGAGAAAAATGAGGATCACACTGGCTTTTTGTTGAACTTTGTAGACTTTATCTGACCCTGACTGAGAAAAAAGATGATATATTATTGTCTTCCTGGGGCTTGTGTTAAGTCAGGTGTGGAAACAGCAGTAGAAACATGATCTGTCTTGCCTCCAACAGTTTCTGAGCTGGGAATGGACTCCTGACACCTAACTCTGTATTCATCACCTCAACCTTCTCTTTAAAAACATGTATTACACTGGGAGAGTTGAGTCGTCCACAGGTTACTCATAACTTCCAATTTCAGAGATTGAAAGGACCTTAGGGGTCTGGTCCAACCTGTCACCAAAGATAGGAATCCCTTTTACAGCATTTAGAATCAAAAATGTTCAAGTCTCTGAGAAGTTCTAGTGACAGAGCCAACTTCTTTAAAAACCAGCCTTACTCTAAGGAGATTTCAGGACATTGCTTTCCTCCCAACATCAGTCTTACACCACTGCAACGATGTATGGGAGTTTGCTTTATAAAGGGAGAAAATACACAGTTGTTATGGGTTGGATGGAATGATGCTAATTAGGTAGACATTTGAAAATGATAAGGAAGTTTTCCAAGTATACCGACTTTTGGAGTTTGGAGAAGGTGATTCCATGGTACATGAAAGAAGGACACAAAGAATGGTTTGAGGGACCAAGCAAAAAAACAAAAGAACATCTTATGTCATCAAAGTGTGCTCTGAAAAAAAGGTATTTCTCACACTGCCCATTACTTCAGGGCAGCGAGCAGCAGTAAGGTGAGAGGTCTTTGAATATTTTACTGGCATAGGTATTACACCTTTGCAGGTTGTTACCAGGCTGGAGTGCTTTCCTATGGCATCACTGAATCTAGGAAAGTGCTAGACTTTTGGGATTAGAGAGAATCAGTGCTCTGTACAAATGCAACTCAGACTCATTGAACTTGGTGCTGGCATCTATGAGTGGCCTCCACATGGGAGCTAAAGATGAGTTTTAAACTTTTCAGTTTCGTTTTCGGGTTGATTATTGTATTTATTCAAGTCTCTTTATTCTTTAATTTCCTGTCGAAATGAATCATTCGACAGTATGAACCACATAGACTGTAATGATTTCACTTTGGGTCAGGTCCACTGGAGCATCAGTCATGCCTGAGGGCTGAATTAGGTATCCGAAGATAGAAATTGCTTTTTAAAAAGTCCGTTTCATAAAGTTCTATTTCTCTGAATTAAAACAGAATCTTATTAATAGCATTACCTACGGTGAGGACATGAGCCAGTGTGGTCAAATGCTGTTCTCTAAAGCCTCCTTTATTCTCTCTTGTGCCTCATTCTCATGTATACTAACTCTCTTATCTATGATCGTGAAACACAAATATGCATGAGCACCCTGCACACTTACTCTTTTCAAAGAGCACTCATTTAACACTGTATCCTCTTCTAGACACTCTGTTTCTCTTACACTTTATAAGGTCATATTTTTTAAAAAAGAAAAAAAAATCTACATATTTATATTTCTGCAGTTCTTCAGCTCACATTTTCTGCTTCAATGATAATAGCTGATGTGCACGTGGAGAGTTGAGCAATGGCACTAAAATTGGAATAATGGCTAAAAATGGAAAAGAGTTATGCAAAATAGTGGCCAGACTGAGACTGCAAACATTAGAGAAGTATGTCACTTCTGTTCATGAAAAGCGGTTATTAATATGATCACCATTGATTTAAAAAGCTAAAAATGTGCCTACTGGAAAAGGATAGAAAATTCAAAGGCACCATCTAGAACTGATTAGATGGGGAAATTAAACCAGAAACCCCTTTTTCTTTTCTTTTTTCTTTTTCTGTCCTCTTTTTGTTGTTGTTGTTGTTTTGTTTTTAGGTTTCTATGGCATGGTCTGGATGGTCTGATGCTTTTTCTGACCTGTCACATTGGGGTCCCGAGGCAGCTGTGATTCCAATGGATTTTGGCTGATGGGGAGAGTCCGACCAGGTCAACCCTCAATGCATTTGACTTGTTCCACCTTACTGATGCTTTGTCATGACCAAACTTTGCTTGCTCTGACCTTGCTGTGAACTTTTTAGAGTGTTCACAGAAGATTTCTTGATTTTCTTGGCAAAATGTTGAGCCATGAACTTAATGGTAAATTAAAGTCCCAAGCCCTCAGGTGGAGAAATCAGGGGCATGTTCTCATCTGTAAACTCTGCCGCAATTTCTAAAAGGTTTGAATTAGTTCTGTCATATCAACAGGAATGTGTGTGGTCCTTATGATAGAAAGAGAGAAAAGGACACATTAAAGAAAGAACACTCAAAGTCCAGCTGATGACCCACTTATTAAGAAAAAAGAAATGTTGGCATACACACTATAGATAATGTGGTTTTTGTAATTCTTTGGAGTTTATTATAACATTAATCACATATTAAGTGATAAAGGGATCATACTGAAAATTATAACATGGGACTTCTAGTCATCTGTTTCATCATATTTCTTTATTGTATAAAAGTACATTCAACAGTTATTAAAACCTCTCCTCCTATGCATCAGTACCTAAGGGAGACAACAGAGAAACAGATGTTAACAAGTGGCATGTATGTATATGTGCTTTAACTTACGTATTTTATGTTAACTGCCTAATGCCTATTCCATGAACCCCATGTTGGGGAGTACTCAAGTGCAGGAAACAGAATCTCCTTTAGCTAATTTAAGAAAAACAGTGTTATTATAAATTCTTAAATGGTTTATACAATCATTGACCAAGCTCTAAGGACATTCATTCTAGGATTGATTCCTAGAAAAGGGCCATTCAGGGAGTTGATTATTCTGTCATGGTTAGGATGAATTAAGAACCCACTGACGCCACTGTTATTTCAGAGCCCTGCCACTTCTCTGATGATCTGGGCCAGCAAAATTATCTGTATCTCTTCTTAGTCTGTAATTCAAACCTTCTGCTCATTCTTCTAATTAACAAGACTAAATCATCTCTGAAATCATATTTTGGGGAATTTGAGGGAAAGTAATTTTCAGTTTTAGCCTTTGCAGCATAGGGATGGGGTAGTAATGGATTCTTTGTGAACCGACCTGCAATACCTGGAGTGTACAGAAATCATCTGTACCACTGATGGCCAGGACAAATTTTATGCTAGATGCATGTATAATTTTAATTTTTCTGATAGCCACAAGAGAAGTGAAATTAATTTTAGTAATGAGTTATTTGATCCAATATATCTCAAATATGACCATTTTAACAAGGAATCAAGATAAATTTATAAGTGACATGTTTTGCATTATTTTTTATTTATACTAAGCTTCTAAAGTCGGTGGATATTGTACATGTGCAGCATATATCAATTAAGAGTAGCCACATTGCAAGTGCTTAATAACCACCTATCACTAGTGGCTACCATATTGGACAGCATAGATATGATTTCCCAGTGTTAATATTTTACATATATATTCTGCAGAGCACTTCCACTGAGTTCCTCTAAGCTTGATGGTTTTTCTGTCTTTGAAAATGTCTCTTAGGGCAGTTGCTTTCTTTAGAGCAGTCACATTTAAAGTGCTTAATAAGCACCTAAGTATGTGTGTCCTTCACTTCTGCAAAACCTCAAGTTCCTAAAGGTTAAGGACTATGTGGATAAACAACATGTGCCTTATACATTGTCATGTCCGTAATAAACTTTCAATATCTGTTTTATTACATAACTGATTAAATGAATTAATAGATAAATTAATGAATGGATATAAATTAACAGAGGGCATTGGCAATTAGTTTTGCTCCAAATTAAGCAATTCAGTTGGAATTATACATCTTGCATGATGCCCAGTAACCCTACAGAGTGAGTGCCAGTTGCTGTAACTTCATGAAATTCTTATTGCTTCTTGTTGCAGATACCAGCCAGATACAGTGTAAATTATTCACACAATAGATGAGTAAGTACTCTACTCAAGTAGAGTGCCTGCAGCTGAACATAAAAGCAAGTTTCTGAGTGGGACTTTCTGAATATCTGAGGTGATAATGATAGTTGAGATCTGAATTGATAGTCATAGTTGAGGAGTACACTTGTCAAATGGTTTAACAAAGACTTCTGATTTGTTTGTGACTTGTGAGATATAATAGCCCTTAATAGCAGGGTGACTAAAAGAGAGCATATTGAATAATTTTCTTCACTCTTATGGACATGAAGCATCCATTTTTGCCTTCTGTGTGTCATCATGATGGCAGGTGAAATGATACCACTGGAAACTTTAAGAAAATTTAAGGACAGAAGAAGTGTAAACTGTTGTAGATCCTAGAGCAATTGCTGATAGTATCCCACACACAAACCTGTATGTACTGCCCACAAGGGAGCTCACTTCTGCCTCCATGAAGATAGAGCAGATAGAGAACTACTTTAAGACTGTACCAACCATCCTTATGAAACCTTGAGGCTTATGAATTTATGACTAATCATCAGTTTGTTTTTATGTACAACAATGAATGCAAAATATGCACAATAAAACTCACAATTTAAAATATTTTTTTTATTT
>PVHT021183518.1:8270662-8286638 GCA_004024745.2 Catagonus wagneri
GGAGGTTCCCAGGCTAGGGGTCTAATCGGAGCTGTGGCCACTGGCCTGCGCCGCAGCCACAGCAACGCGGGATCCGAGCCGCGTCTGCAACCTACACCACAGCTCACGGCAACGCCGGATCGTTAACCCACTGAGCAAGGGCAGGGATCGAACCCGCAACCTCATGGTTCCTAGTCGGATTCGTTAACCGCTGCGCCACGACGGGAACTCCTAAAATATTTTTTTTAAAAGACAAAAAAGAAAACTACCAAAAAAATCCACAGTAAAGAAACAAAAGTGACAGAACTGGATGACTTGAATGGCCCTTCAGATTCTGAGAGTTCATGGTTCCATAGCTTCAGTATCAGCCAAATTAACAGAATCACCCAGCCATTTGGACAAACAGACTTTATATCATCCTGATAGGGAATAGTCAAACCACTCTTGTTTGTTTTCTGTTAAGACCACACAATACAGTCTTAAAATACTTCAAGGAGATGAACAGTCAGAACAGGGTACAGGATGTGTTATATGCCTTACAACTTAAAATAATTTTGTTGGATAAGCAAAGGAATTAACTTTTGAAATAGGCACGAAATGCCTCCTATGTGCCAGACACTATATTGGCCAGTAGGTATAAAATAATGGATAAGATATGGTCCTTGAACTGTAGGAAAACAGTAGTCTAAATAGGGAAACAGGAAGGTATATAGATGATATAGTATGGATAGAATGTTATAAAGGGACAAATGAAATTCTAGGGTAATCAAGATATACAGAGTATAAAACTTGGAGTCTTGGCAGGTCTTGCTTATCAGCTATTGTATGAGCTGCATGTAAGGGAATGTGTGGGAATTTGCAAGTAACTTTGAGAAATAATGTTTTAGAGATGGTGAATCGCACATGAAAAGACTTGGGAGTATGATAAAGCACTCTGTGTTCAAGGAGGTGTAAGACTTTCTATATTAATGAAGCTAGTACTCCTGCTTTTGAGGTGGAGAGACTGGGAGAGAGCAACAGGGAGGTAAGGAAAGATGTACAAAAAAGCTATGTTGGGTCTAGAGCATTTTCGGAAATGCCACTCCAAATAGCTTCACCTGTGTTCTATCATAATGCTTTCCAGACAGTTCTGCACAAAATATTAATGGTTGCTCCAGTAAATAGCAAAATGAAGCAAAACAAAACTGTGATTCCATGGTCAAATAAATTTGAGAACCTTCAGTTAAATGAAGTAAGTAAGGTTTCTTAATGCAAAATTTCTCTGAGGGTTCAATATGCAAATATTCATATGTATTATGAATATTAAGTGGAACAAATGCAAGAAGTATTTCTCAAATGTATTTGACTGCCAAAAAAAATATTCTGAACATACTGATAAATAATCTAAGACCTCCACGGGTCCATGGAGCACCATTTGGAAATACTGTTTTATAGACCATAAAAAAACTCCATCTATCTAATCATTTATCTACCTAAATAGGTTGACAACGCACAGCATGAGTTTGTAAAGACATTAATAGCCAGCCCATTGTAAATTTTTAAGCCTGCTTTTTCTACAGAGCACCACTCCCCTGAATAAGTTAAACACTGTACAGAACAAAAAATGATTTCATATTCAAGTCAGTTGTGAAAAGATAGGATAAAGGGTTTTGTTAACCACAGTTCTTCTCTGAGATTGATGACCTAACAGAGAGGAGACGACTAGTGGAGGAAGGGCCTGGATGAGAGAAAGGAATTGAATAAAAATGCAGGGCACATGGTTAGGTTTTTCTCAGAAAGAAGGGACCCTCCTCTTTGCACAATGTAGAAGGAAGAAAACCCACGATCAATGATTCTGTGATCTTTGATCTATTACTTTTTAGACCAGTGGGATCTTAACTGGCATCATTTAAAAGCTACATAGAAATAAGACCCTGACTATTTAAGTTACTTTGAAGAATTCTGAGAAAGAACTTAGATATAAAAGCCTGCTTTAAAATAGATGGCTACCAGACTGGCTGGTCTCTGCAATAAAAGTTGACAAGAAAATGAAATATAGACTAAAAGTGTAATTTGGCTGATTTGGAAGTGGTTGAAAGGTTATACCCAAAATGTGATCATTCATTCTTTCATATATTCATCATTCATTGATTGGCAGGAAATACAAATGGGTGAATCCCAAAAGACATACTCTAATGACCAAAAATCATATATAAGTTTAACTTCACCTTGGCTGCACATCAGTGTTCTAGAGGAATTCGGTTCTTCCCATCCCGTGTGTGCCACCCTCAGCCGGGCTTCCCTGGAATTCTGCTCCAGGAAAGGAACGGTGACGTTGCCTAGTAATATGCCAACGTAAAAATTTGGTGATGGTTATAGGGTAACTTATATATAGGTATATAGGTAAAGGGTTATATCTTGTGTGCATTTTTGTATGTGCAGCAAAGCGTTTAAAGGATCTTTAGGGACCATGCACTTCTGGAACTGTGTGCATGATGAAGTGCAGTAGGTCTGAGACTGCATCCCAGATGAGATGTATCACTATTCTAGTGAAAATAAATGAAGGAAAAGATACATTTTTTAAAGCATTTAACCTTACCCCAAGACAAGAAAAAATAAATTCTGACAGTTCACAGGATTTCTGCTTAAGTCTAGTTATAAAAATTTTTGTTTAAAGGGCAAGGCCCTTTAACCGTACATCTCCTAGGTGGACTTATTGGAAAGTGGTTTTGTGGCCACAGTAAGCACTGAACAAGGCTTCAAGGATTCAGGGCACTCTCTCTTACGATTAATCAAAAAATGCAAATTAAAACAGCAAGATATCTTTCTGGTCTATCAAACTGGCAAATATTTAAAATAAAGATATTATGCAGTGTTGATGAGGGTGTGGGGGCACAGATACGCTCATATGGCTGGTAGGAGTGTAAATTAGCTCAATCATTTTGAAGAGTAATTTGACAAGCTGTATTAAAAGCTTAAAAAAAAAAAAACCCATGAGGCATTCCACTTCTAAGAATTAATCCTAATAGGATAATTCTAGGTGTGCTCAAAGATTTGTTTCTATGCATATTCATCGGAACATTGTTTAATAGGAGAAAAACTGGGAGTAAGCTAAATGCTCAATAACAGAGAACTATCTGAGTAAATTGTGTTATATCTGTAGGATGGAATATGATGAAGACTTTGAAATGCTGCTATAAAATAATGACATATAAAATAATGACAAGGAGAAAGTAAAACAAGATGAGGTGATTATAAGAGATGTAAGAAACAAATCAACCAAATTCAATATAAAGATGTTAGACACTGAATCAAAAAGTTAACCATAAGACACCCATTGATGAGACAGTCAGGGAAATTTGTACACTGAATATATATCTTATTACATTAAGAGTCATCTGAAATAATTTTAGGTGAAGGAGCGTTTTGCCACTACAAAGACTTCATCTTTTAGAAATACATACACACTGAAGTCTTTATTAATAAAACAATGTGATGCCTAGAATCACTTTTAAAATGACCTAGTGTGAGGAGTGGAAAAGCGATAAGTGATTAGAGATACAGTAAAACATAATTTGCCAAGTGTTATGATAGTTATTGAATTAGGTGGTAGGTACATAGGGATTTATTGTGCTGCTGTACCTATTTTTGTGCATGTTTGAAATGACCGTGACCATAGTGCAAATGAAAATAATTCTGTTTTTGAGTAATTATTTAGGTGAAATATTTTCACAGTTCACAAAAATATTTCCATAGTGAAAAAGTTTCTCAGTTCACATTTTTAATACTACTGTTGTTTTAAAAAATATATTAAATAGAAATTAGAATATAAACTGATGTTTTGATATATGTGAAAGAGTAGAGCAGATTAGAATATTAGTAATACTTATTTACTTTTATCACATATTTTAAGTTTGTTAAATCATTACTTTCTAAATCTATTTTCTCTTTCCCAATAAACATGCATTACTTTAATCATAAAAAAAATCTAATAAAAACACTTACTGAGCTCTTATACTGGACTCAACACTGTGCTTAGACTGAGAGATGTAGAGATAAAAGCCGTAGCCACTGGCTTAAGGTACCCAAGGTCTAATGATGAAAGCCCTTGTGCTGATGCTGTGCTAAGATCCACTGTGCTAAGTGTGATAAGAATGGATTGAACACAGTCCTTTGAGAAGGGCTGCCAAACTCTCCTGAACAGATTTGGGAAACACTTCCCAGGAGGCCTATTTGAGTCAGTCTTTGAGGACTCCTGTAGTTTGGGAAAAGATTATGGTTGACGTTAAATGAGGAGCCAGTGGAGAAATATGAAAGGTTTAATTCAAAAGGGCTGTTCAGCAACAGAAATTTTCAACAACATATTTTACTTTGTTTCAAATAAAATCATACAATTTCTAAAATATCACTTTGATTTACTTTAAATATATGGCACTGGAATGACTATATTTATTTGAATGGTTGGGAAATCATGGCATCAAAACACAACACTTCATCAGTCTAATCCCCAGAATGTTGCCCATATGGTGTAAATGAAGTCTAGCTTCAACGAGAGTCTAGTGGCCAGTGTCTAGACATGATGACTTTGTAAGAGATAGAGACAATAGCATGCTGGTGGCAACAAAGGCCAGAATGAGTAAGTGCTAAGTTGAAATAGTTTTAAGTCATGTTAATGATGGACTTGCCATCACTTTAAATACTTGAGTTGATAGAAGCTCATATTTAATCTTTGTTTCCATAAAATTTCAATGTTCATTTTAAAAGTCAGGAAATACATAGGTATCTAGATTAGATTATATCCAATACCCCCCTCTCTTGGTTTAGCTGTTTATAGGCATTATTAGTCAAGTCTCCCTCCATATCTCTGCCTAAAGTATTGGCTACTAACTTTTCTGAACTTCGTTTTCCTGATTTATAAAACACGTTCATAGAACTATATAGGATATTGAGTTAAGAATAAATTATGTATAGTTTATATAAAACTGTGTAGCACAGTGCTCAAAATTCTTCATCTTCCTCCTTCCTTTCCTCCTTCCTTTTCTCCCCTTTCATCCTTTATTTTCTTCCTTCTTTTCATATAAAAACATATTTGAAAGACATATCCTTACCATATGTAACTTGATATGTGATTTTTTTAAAAAGAAGCTTCTGAAGACAAAGAGAAACGAGTGTACTCAACAAGTGGAATGTAGAACATTTGCTATGTTTAAGAAAATTAATTAGAGGAGTGGCACAGTGGGATAAGGGCCTGATGTTGTCTCCATGCAGATTCAATCCCTGGCCTCAATCAGAGGGTTAAGGATCCAGCATTGCCGCAAGCTGTGGCGTAGGTTGCAGATGTGTCCTGGATCCAGTGTTGTGGTTGTGACTTAGGCCCCGGCTGTGACTCTGACTTGCACCCTGGTCTGAGAACTTTCATATGCTGCACGTACAGCTATAAAAAGGGTGAAAAAAAATGAATTAGAGTCTCTCTTCAGCTAATAAAACATCATAATTTCCAAAAAGTCTAGGGAGTTAAGTGCAAAATAGTTAAATATTTTGAAGATATTAATACTGTCAGACTTTGTAATATCATGATAAAAAAGGAAATTTAAAGCTTTCTGAGCAGAGTTCATATTAAAAATTAGGAAATATTTAGGCAAAAAAATCTTTCGCTGATAAGTGTTCTGAGGATGGGCATTCACTTCACTCTCAAAAAAGTGAAAACTTTTCCGAAAATTCAAGGAAGTACTCTATCTTTTCTTTTTTAGAAAACCAATACAATTTCATATGCGTGACTTAATGTTAGATTTTTGACTTTTTTTTTTTTTTTGTCTTTTTGCCTTATCTAGAGCCGCACCTGCAGCATATGGAGATTCCCAGGCTAGAGGTCTAACAGGAGCTGTAGCTGCCGGTCTTCGCCACAGCCACGGCAACGCGGGTTCCGAGCCGCGTCTGCAACCTACACCACAGCTCAAGGTAACGCCGGATCCTTAACCCACTGAGCGAGGCCAGGGATCGAACCCGCAACCTCGTGGTTCTTAGTCTGATTCATTAACCACTGAGCCACAAAAGGAACTCCCAGATTTTGACTTTAATTTTTTTAAACAAAAGCCTTGGTACAGGCAATAATTTAAGGCCCTGATAAAGTGAATCAAGTTTCATGGCCTTAGGCCCTAATTCTTCTAGGATTACAGCAGAGGTTTTACAGACCCTTAATACCCTTATAGGAAGCAATGAACCAGGAGAATTATGTAGCTCCTTTCTTGACCAACACATGAGCGCTACAGTGCTAATTAAATTTGCCCCGTATGTGCCCAAAGCAGTGCAATTTTTCTGCTGGTAGAAATTTGGTTAGTAATGAATATTTCCATACTTCTGTGATCTCAACAACCTCTGTAGTTTTCAAAAAGGTCTGTTGATAGGTGGAAACTAGAAACCTGCTGCTTTGGAACTGCCCTTAGTTATTTCCAGTTGCGTGTTGATAATGAGCAGTTCGGCTGTCAACCCTCCATCACCTGCTACACAGTCTTAGAAGGATACCCCTGATTCTGAACAGTAATGGAAGAACTGACTCCACTTTGTTCATTTTGACCAAAGTGAAAAGCAGCTCCAACATTTCTAAGGCTTTAATAAACATAATTTTTAATGTGTTTAGCTTGGTTATGTGATAAAAATCAGAATGTTTCAAAACAAGACTTTTTTGTTGGGGTAGTTTGAGTTTAAGTAAAATTTAAGCTCTTAAAATTGAGGTTTGAGCTCACAGAAAAGATGTAAAAGAAAGTAAAGCAAGGTTTATAAGCCTCCCTTGCTGAAAACTTGCCTTGTGAAAACTACCATCATTTTTATGTCTCAGCACACTGAGATTCTGATTAAAGTTGAGAAATGCACAATCTTCCTAACTTAAAGCATACTTAATACTATGTTTTTAAGAAAGATAATGACATAGTCTTAATAGCCGGTATGTTTTCAATAATTTCTAGCAATGGGAAGATATACTATACATCAAAATAAGGCTGTGGTGTGATTCTGTGTTCCCTAATCATGGAAGTATAATCATATGCCTTAATTTGTTTTGAGTAAAACAGTCACTAGTAGCATAACTTTAAGCAGAAAGAAGTCTTTCTTATATAAAAAAATAAAAATTAGATGAACTGAATCAAATAAAATCATTTTAACTGGTTTATGAATACCTGAAGGTTGATAATCCTTCAACTAACTGACGTTGTGCTTATATGTAAATATATATAATTCTTTCAAGTCCTAGATTCTGAGGAACTGATGCTTTGATTGGACATTAATTTAGTATTTGATGCAAAGTGTAGCACAAGCTCTAAAGCATAGTACATGCCAGGGAATATTTGTAATGCTGAGTTTAATTTTAATGCCTAAACAGAAGCTGTGAGCCAGAAGGCTTCTAGTAAGATCATAATGAAGAATCGTTAGTTCTTCATTTCTCAATTCTCTTGAAAATTCTGTAAGTGAATAGAAAATTAAAATAAACAAAAATGAAACTCTCATCTTTGGGGAAAGTGTTTTTTTCTTTTTAATTTGTAAGCTCCAAGTATTTGTTAAGTATTTTTAAAAGCATGGAGACCAGCAGGAAAGGAGTAGGTGACTCTTGTGGGGAGGGGAAATGGCAGAGCAATGGAAGAACAGAAAGAATAGAGAAGGTATTTTGAGGGTTGAGTTCAGAAATCTCCAGAAATTAATCACTTCTAGAAAGAATACCCCACTGTAAGTGGGTACTACTATGAGAAGGCTTAGATCAAACAGACTAGACTTAAGTGCTGCAGAAAGTGGAATATCTCATGCAACACCAATAAAATCATATATAAGTACTCTGAGTGGCTGACTTAAAATTTAAAAGCTGTCCTTAAGTGACTGCAACTGGTGTTGGAACCTACAAGAATAAGTAAATCATAGAACTTATGGTAGAAATTCTAAAGAAGTTAGATTTTTAAGTTGCAAGGAAGAGGTAATTACTCAGAGGCACCTTTAAAAAATGGTTTATTGTTGTACGAACCAACATGGGTGAACCTTCCCTTTCCCAAATTATCCTTCACTTCTTAAAAATAGCTGCTTGTGTGAAATCCTACTTGTTGGTATTTCAAATTAAACATACCAGTTTTGTAGCTATACAAATAAACTATAGAAAGAAATATGCAAAATAGTAATAGAAGCTTACCCATAAAAACAAACAAAAAAATTTGAGTAAAATGTAGCCAGAAAGCAAAAAGAAATTTGTTATTAGATATTGTGATAACAATTTAAAAATTTAAGAACAAGCCATTGCTGCTGTGAAGGAAATTAGTCAGTAGAAATAAAGAATTCAGGGAAGGGAAGGCCTTAAGTAACCGAAAGAAATAAAATGAATATTGGGAAAATATAGGGAAAAAACAGAAAAAGACATACTGTTGAAGAAATGAAGGTTAAATTCGAAGGAGCCAAAGGAAGATAGAAAATACAGTAAGGAATTCTGTAATTGATAATTGTATATATATCATTGTATATAATCTATAATTGTATGTATTCTGTAACCATCTCAAATCTTAGGGATCTAAAATAATGATTATACATTGTTTTCTTGCAACTCTGTGACTTGGCTGAGCAGTTCTTCTGCTGGTCCTGCCTGAGTTCCTCATGTAACTGCATTCAGTTGGCTGGTTGTCTGGGAGCTGGGGTCAATGGCGATGGCTGGTATAACTGATCAGCTGTCTTGTGTGGTTTTTCACTATCAGTAATTCTAAGCTAGGTTTCTTTTTTCTTTTTCTTTTTTTTAAGGGCTGCCCCTGCAGCATGTGGAAGTTCCCGGGCAGGGGTTGGATTGGAGCAGCAGCTGATGGCCTACACCACAGCCACAGCAACGCAGGGATCCAAGCCATGTCTGTAGCCTATTACCACAGCTCACAGAAACGCCAAATTCTTAACCCACTGAGCACGGCCAAAGATTAAACCTGTGTCCTCATGGATGCTAGTCAGATTCATTTCTGCTGAGCTATGATGGGAACTCCCTAGACTAGGTTCCTTAAAATGGTAATGGCAGCATCCAAAAAGGGAAAGTCCAAATATGCAAATACTTATTAATGTCCTGCTTATGTTTTCTAATCGTCCCAATGACAAATCCAAACAGAAAATAAAAAGTCGCATGGCCATGCTCAGGTCAAGGTAAGAGGAGCCTTCACAGGGGCATAGACAGAGGTGTGATTCAATGAGGGCCACTGATGTAACAATATAACACAATGTCCTGTCTGACCGTTATGATTCACGTTGAAGTCCAGGCAGGTTCAAAGTCTGCTTTTTTGCATTAGGTCTGGATACAAAAAATAATCCTCAAATGTAGCTTCATGAAAGTAGCTCCTGTTGATCCAGAGATGAAAGTCAAAAAGGCAAGTTATTTACCTACCTTCCCCCACAGACGCAGCATAGGAGGGTGAGACAGGATCAGTATAACCACAATAGATACTCTCATTTAAAATTGCTCTAAGCAATCATTAGTCCATAGCAGTTCTGAAATCCAGCTGAGCACATGTTGTTGGGAATCCTTACTTGGGGGCAAGGAATTTTTCTTTTTTTTTAATTTAATTTTATTTTCCATTACTTAATGAATTTTATTACAGTTATAGGTGTACAAAAATCATCACAACCAAATTTTATAGCATTTCCATCCCAAATCCTCAGTGCATCCCCCTACCCCCCAGATTGTCTTATTTGGAAACCATAGGTTTTTCCAAAGTCTGTGAGTCAGTATCTGTTCTGCAAAGAAGTTCATTGTGTCCTTTTTTTAGTTTCCACATGTAAGTGGTAGCATTGGATGTTGCTGTCTAATTGTCTGACTGGTTTCACTTCACATGATAATTTCTAGGTCCATCCATGTTGCTATAAATGTTGTTATTTCGTTCCTTTTAATGGCTGAATAATATTCCATTGTGTGTATGTACCATATCTTCCCTATCCCACTCCTCTGTCAATGGGCATTTAGGTTGTTTCCATGACTTGGCTAATGTATAGAGTGCTGCAATGAACACTGGAGTACATGTGTCTTTTCGAGTCATGGTTTCCTCTGGATAGATGCCCAGGAGTGGGATTGCTAGATCAAATGGTAATTCTATTTTGAGTTTTCTGAGGACTCTCCATACTGTTTTCCGCAGTGGTTGCACCAAGTTGCATTCTCACCAACAGTGTAATAGCGATCCTTTTTCTCCACACCCTCTCCAGCACTTATTGTTTGTAGATTTTTGATGGTGGCCATTCTGGCTGGTGTAAGGTGGTACCTGCTAGTGGCTTTGATTTGCATTTCTCTAATAACGAGTGATGTTGAGGATCTTTTCATGTGTTTTATGGCCATCTGCATGTCTTCTTTGGAGAATTGTCTGTTTAGATCTTCTGCCTATTTTTTGAAGGGGCTGTTTGTTTTTTTGGTATTGATCTGTAGGAAGTGTTTGTAAATTTTGGAGATTAAGTCCTTGTCAGTTGATTCATTTGCAAATATTTTCACCCATTTTGTGGTTTTTCTTTTCATTTTGTTTAGGGTTTCCTTTGCTGTGCAGAAACTTTTAAGTTTAGTTTAGTCACATTTGTTTATTTTTCTTTTTATTATCGTTACTCTGACAGGTGGATATGAGATATTGCTATCATTTATGTCAGAGAGTGTTTGGTGTATGTTTTCCTCTAAGAGTTTTATAGTATCTGATCTTACTCTGAATCTTTTAATCTATTTTGAGTTTATTTGTGTGCATGGTGCTAGGAAGGGTTCTAGTTTCATTTTTTGGCACGTGGCTGTCCAGTTTTCCCAGCACCACTTATTGAAGAGGCTGTCTTTTCTCCAATATATATATTCTTGCCTCCTTTGTCATAGATTAGTTGACTATAGATGCATGGGTTTGATTCTGGGGTTTCTCTCCTGTTGCTGTCTTTGTGCCAGTACCATATAGTTTTGATAACTGTAGCTTTGTAGTGTAGTCTGAAGTCAGGGAGCCTGATTCCTCCAGCTCCATTTTTCTTTTTCAGGATGTCTTTGGCTATTCTGAGTCTTTTTGTGCTTCCAAACATACTTTAAAATATTTTCTTCTTGTTCTGTGAAAAATGTCCTTGGTAATTTGATAGGGATTGCATTGAATGTGTAGATTGCCTTGGGTAGTAGAGTCATTTTGATAATATTGACTCTTCCAATCCAAGAGCATGCTATGTCTTTCCATCTGTTCATGTCATCTTTGATTTCTATCATCAGTGTCTTATAATTTTCAGAGTACAGGTCTTTTGTCTCTTTAGGTAGGTTTATTCCTAAGTATTTGGTTCTTTTTGATGTGATGGTAAACGGGATTGCTTCTCTAAATTCTCTCTCTGATCTTTCATTGTTGTTATATAGAAATGCAGTTGATTTCTGTGTATTAATTTTGTATCCTGCAACTTTGCCAAATTCATTGATGAGCTCTAACAGTTTTCTGGTAGAGTCTTTAGGATTCTCTAGGTATAGTATCCTGTCATCTGCAAATAGTGATTGTTTTACTTCTTTCTTTCCAATTTGGATTCCTTTTATTTCTTTTACTTCTCTGATTGCTGTGGCTAGGACTTCCAGAACTATGTTGAATGGTATTCGTGAGAGTGGACATCCCTGTCTTGTTCCTGATCTCAGTGGGAATACTTTCAGCTTTTCACCATTGAGAATGATGTGAGCTCCGGGTTTGTCATAGATGGCCTTGATTATGCTGTGGTAGGTTCCCCCTATGCCCACTTTCTGAAGGGTTTTTATCAGAAATGGGTGTTGGATTTTGTCAAAGGCTTTCTCTGCATCTATTGAGAGGATCATATGGTTTTTATTCTTCAGTTTGTTAACAGGGTGTATCACACTGATTGATTTGTGGATACTGAAGAATCCTTGCATCCCTGGGATAAATCCCACCTGATAATGATGTACAGTCCTTTTAATGTATTTCTGGATTCAGTTTGCTAGTATTTTGTTGAGGATTTTTGCATCTATGTTCATCAGTGAGATTGGCCTGTAATTTTCTTTTTTTTGTGATATCTTTGTCTGGTTTTGGTACCAGGGTGATGGTGGCCTTATAGAATGAGACTGGGAGTGTCCCTTCCTCTGCAATTTTCTGGAAGAGTTTCAGAAGGATAGGTGTTAGTTCTTCTCTAAATGTTTGATAGAATTCACCTGTGAAACCATCTGGTCCTGGACTTTTGTTTGTTGGAAGTTTTTTAATCACAGTTTCAATTTCAGAACTTTTGATTGGTCTACTCATCTTTTCTATTTCCTCTTGGTTTAGTCTTGGAAGATTGCACTTTTCTAAGAATTTGTCCATTTCTTCTAGGTTTTCCATTTTATTGCCATATAGTTGCATATAGTAGTCTCTTACGATCCTTTGTATTCCTGTGATGTCCATTGTTACTTCTCCTTTTTCATTTCTAATTTTATTGATTGGTGTCCTCTCTCTTTTTTTCTTGATAAGTCTGGCTAAGGGTTTATCAATTTTGTTGATCATTTCAATGAACCAGCTTTTAGTTTCGTTGATCTTTTCTCTGGTTTTCTTCATTTCTATTTCATTGATTTCTGCTTTGATCTTGATTTCTCTTCTTCTACTAACTTTAGGTCTTGTCTGTTCTTCCCTCTCTAGCTGCTTTAGATGTAAAGTTAGGTTGCTTATTTGAACTTTTTCTTGTTTCCTGAGGTAGGCTTGTGTTGCTATAAGCTTTCCTCTTAGAAATGCTTTTGCTGCATCCCAGAGGTTTTGGGGTGTCATGTCTTTGTTGTCATTTGCTTCTATGTATTTTTTAATTTCCTCTTTGATTTCTTCAGTGATCCATTGGTTGTTTAGTAGCATGTTGTTTAGTCTCCATGTGTTTGTATTTTTGGCCATTTTTTTCCTGTTGTTGATTTCCAGTGGTATAGCATTGTGGTAAGAAAAGATGCCTGATATGATTTCAGTTTTCTTAAAGTTCCCAAGGCTTGATTTGTAGCCCAGGTTGTGATCAGTCTTAGAGAATGTTCTGTGTGCACTTGAGAAGAATGTGTATTCTGTTGCTTTTGGATGAAATGTGCTATAAATATCTATTAGGTCCATCTGACGTAATGCTTCATTCAGGGCCTGTGTTTCCTTATTAATTTTCTGTCTGGATGATCTATCAATTGCTGTAAGTGGGGTGTTAAAGTCCCCCACTATGATTGTGTCATAGTTTATTTCTCCTTTTTTGGTTGTTAGCAGTTGCCTTATATACTGTAGTGATCCTATGTTGGGTGCACAAATATTTTTTGTTTGTTTGTTTTTGCATTATCGCTGTTTTTCATATTTCTGTCAAATTTTCCAAAGCACTGTATGGTGACCCAGTTACATGTACATATATGGATTTGTCACGTGATTAGACATAGTTCCCTGTGCTATACAGCTGGATCTCCTTGCTTTTCCATCACTGAAGCACTAGTTAACCCCATTCTCTCCCACCTCCTCCCCCACCCCCTCGGCAACCACAGGTCTGTTCCCCAAGTTCGTGATTTTCTTTTCTGTTGAGAGATTCATTTAGGCAGTATAGTAGGCTCTAGTTATAAGAGATATCATATGGTATCTGTCTTTCTCCTTCTGACTTGATTCACTCAGTATGAGGGTCTCAAATTCCATCCATGTTGCTGCAAATAACATTATTTTGTCCTTTTTTATGGCTGAATAGTATTCCATCATGTATATATACCACGTCTTCCTAATCCAATCATCTGTCAGTGGACATTTGGGTTATTTCCATGTCTTGGTTATTGTGAATAGTGCTGCAATGAAAATGTGTGTGCAAGTGTCTTTTTCAAGGAAAGTTTTGTTCGGATATATGCCCAAGAGTGGGATTGCTGGGTCATATGGTAGTTTTATGTATAGTTTTCTAAGGTACCTCCATACTGTTTTCCACAGTGGTTGTACCAGCTTAAATTCCCACCAACAGTGCAGGAGGGTTCCCTTTTCTCCCTTTTCTCCCCACCCCCTCCAGCAATTGTTGTTTGTGAACTTGTTAATAATGGCCATTCTGACTGGTTTGAGGTGGTATCTCATGGTAGTTTTGATTTGCATTTCTCTAATCATCAATGATGTTGAGCATTTCTTCATGTGCTTGTTGGCCATCTGTATATCTTCTTTGGAGAAATGTCTATTCAGTTCCTTTGCCCATTTTTCAACTGGGTTGTTGGCTTTTTTGCATAAAATTGTTATATCTTCTTCTTGGATTGATCCTTTGATCATTATGTAGTGCCTTTCCTTGTCTCTTAAAATGTTTTTCATTTTAAATTCTCTTTTGTCTGATATGAGTACTGCTACTCTGGCTTTCTTTAGATTCCCGTTTGCATGGAATATTTTCTTCCATCCTTTCACTTTCAATTTGTATGTATCCCTAGAAGTGTGTCTCTTGAAGACAGAATATATATGGGTCTTGTTTTCGTATCTATTCAGCTAGTCTGTGTCTTTTGGTTGGGGCATTCAGTCCATTAACATTTAAGGTAATTATTGATATGTATGTTCTTATTGCCATCTTATTAACTGTTTTGGGTTTTTGTTGCTCTTTTTTCTTCCCTTCTCTTGTGCTCTCCTCTTGTGGTTTGGTGACTATATTTAATGTTGTATTTGAGCTGATTTTTCTTATTTGTTTGTGTATCAATTGTAGATTCTTGGTTTGCAGTTATCCTGAGGTTTTGATATAGGAGTCTATGTAAATGAGATCGTTTTAAATTGTTGGTTTTTTAATTGCACATGTGTCTCCAGTATCCTGCATTTGTGCTCTCCTCTCATGATTTCTGATTTTGGTTGCACAATTGTGCATGGATGATTTCATATCTTTATATATACCTTTACTGGTGAGTCTTACCATTTGTGGTCTTTTTGTTTCTGGTTGTAGCCTTTTCTTTTCTGCCTAGAGAAGTTCCTTTAGGATTTGTTGTAAGGCTGGTTTAGTGTTGCAGAAATCTCTTAGCTTTTGCTTATCTGTAAAGGTTTTGATCTCTCCTTCAAATCTGAATGACAGCCTTGCTGGATTAAAGTAATCTTGGTTGGAAGTTTTTCCATTTCATCACATTTAGTATATCATGCCACTCCCTTCTGGCCTGCAGAGTTTCTGATGAAAAATCTGCTGATAACCTTATTGGGGTTCCCTTGTATGCCATTTGTTTCTTTTTCCTAGCTGCTTTCAATATTTTCTCTTTGTCTTTAATTTTGGTCATTTTGATTAATATGTGTCTCAGGGGGTTTTTCCTTGGGTTTATTTTATATGGTACTCATTTCACTTCCTGGATCTGAGTGAGTGGTTCCTTTCCCGTATTACGAAAGCTTTCGACTATAATCTCCTCGAATATTTTTTCTGTCCCCTTCTCTCTCTCTTCTCCCTCTGGCACACCTATAATACGGATGTTGGTGCATTTAACATTATCCCAGAGTTCTCTGAGACTCTGCTCACTTCCTTTCAATCTTTCATCTCTTTTCTCTTCCGCATTAGTGATTTCCACCAATCTGTCCTCCACCTCACTGATTCGTTCTCTGCCTCCTGTATTCTACTGTTGGCTGCTTCTAATGAAGTTTTTATTTCAGTTATTGTATTTTGCAACTCCTCTTGTTTAATTTTTCCTTCTTGTATTTCTTTGCTCAGTGTTTCCTGTAAATTATCAATCTTTGCTTCCAGTTTATTTCCAATCTCTTGCATCATCTTCAGCATCAACAGTCTAAAGTCTTTTTCTGGGAGGCTGATAATCTCCTCATCACTGAGCTGTTTTTCTGAGCTTTTTTCTTTCTCCTTTATCTGAGTTTTAGTTTTCTGATTTTTTGTTTTTATAGGTTTTTGGTGTGGTGACCGTTTTGCAGACAATAGAGTTGTAGCCTCTCTTACTTCTGGTGTTTGCCTCCCCTGTGGTTGAAGCTGGCATGGGGGGGGGGGCTTGCTGTAGGCTTCCCGGTGGGAGGGACAGGTGCCTGCCCACTGGTAGGTGGGGTTGATTCCTATCTCCCTGATGGGTGGGGCTTTGTCTCTGGGTGAGATTGGAGGCTGGCTGTGTGCCTGAGGGGTCTTTAGGTAG
>PVHT021183518.1:8287638-8343556 GCA_004024745.2 Catagonus wagneri
AGCCTCTCTTACTTCTGGTGTTTGCCTCCCCTGTGGTTGAAGCTGGCATGGGGGGGGGGGCTTGCTGTAGGCTTCCCGGTGGGAGGGACAGGTGCCTGCCCACTGGTAGGTGGGGTTGATTCCTATCTCCCTGATGGGTGGGGCTTTGTCTCTGGGTGAGATTGGAGGCTGGCTGTGTGCCTGAGGGGTCTTTAGGTAGCCTGTTTACTGATGGGTGAGGCTGTGATCCCACCTGGATTATTGTTTGGCCTGGGGCTTCTCAGCGCAGATGGAGGGATCAGATTTTCCCAAAAATGGCCACCTCCAGATAAATTCAGGCTGATGAATATTCCCAACAGCTTTGCCTCCAGTACCCTTCCCCTACAACAAGCCACAGTCACCCCTGTTTTCCCAGGGGATCCTCCAAGAATTGCAGTCGGGTTCCACCCAGATTCCTATGTAGATTTTGCTTTGCCCTGGGACCCAGTGTACATGAAAGTCTGTGTGCGCCTTTCAACAATGGGGTCTCCTCTTTCCCCCAGTCCTGTGGAGCTCCTGCGCACAAGCCCCACTGCTCTTCAATCCCAGATGTTCCAGGGTCTCTTTCTCCCTGTGCCAGATCCCCAGGCGAGGGGATTTGACATGGGGCTCAGAACTCTCAGTCCTGTAGGTGAGTCTCTGTGATACAGTTACTTTCCAGTCTGTGGGGCTTCCCACCTGGGAGGTATGGGGTTGCTTCTGTCGTGTAATCACCCCTACTACCTCTTGGTGTGGTCTCCTCTTTGTCTTCTGGAGTAGAATATCTTTTTTGATAGTTTCCAGTCCATTTGGTTGAAGGTTGCCCTGCATTTGGTTGTAGTTTTGTTGTTTTTGGGAGAGAAGTTGATCTCCAGTCTTTCTATTACTCCATCTTAATCCAGTCTCCCCAGGAATTTTTCTTGATTAAGATTTTCTTCTGCTCTCTTGAAGTGGTTTTCTAATCCATTGTTTGCCCATGGTTCTTGACACTGTCATTGTCCTATGCACTTTTTTTTTGGCTGTTTTTCATGTTTTTAGGGGTGCACCCTTGACATATGGAGGTTCCCAGGCTAAGGGTCCAATTGGAGCTGTAGCTGCTGGCCTACACCAGAGCCACAGGAACATGGGATCCAAGCCGTGTTTGTAACCTACACCATAGCTCATGACAATGCCAGATCCTTAACCCACTGAGTGAGGCCAGGGATGAAAACCGCATCCTCATGGATGCTAGTCAGGTTCACTAACACTTAGCCATGGCGGGAACTGAAATCCTATGTACTCTTGGCTCAGATCTCTTAGGTGCTATTTTTTTTCCCTTGAAAAATACATAAGCAGCTTTCTCAGTGTGTTTTCAATGTCTAAGATCCAGAGATTTCTTCATTTTAAACAGTGTTTCTTCTTTTGAGTCCAGACTGACACAACTACCTTAAAAATTCTAATGATTTGCTGCGAATATGGCTGGAATTCTCTTCATGCCTCAGGTTCACAACCATAATTCTTTATGGTTAGAGTGAGTTAAGTTAGAACTGTCTACAATTTGGTGTTTCACAATGCTGTGGGATAATGTTTTAAAAGTCCTAGAAGTTCTGTTTAGCTGAGACTGTCCTGAGAATCACTTTAAATTTTTCTGATGGTCTAAAAAGGGGTTTTATATCAGTCTTCTTGAGTCATTCTTTACCCTGAGACCATTTATTATACTGAGACTATTTTATCAACCGGGAAGTCTGGAAAGGTGAGTTTTTATATTCCAACCCAGAAAGTTCTGCCTCTTCTTCATGTCTAAATTCCTCTTGCACACTAAATAGTTCTCTCCTTAGCTTATCTCACTCTTCCTATGCCTTACCATATGTGCCTAAAAGAAGCCAATTGGCACTTTAAACTTTCTGCCAGGAAATCTCCTTAGCTGATCCATCAGTTCATCAGGTATAATTCTGTCTTCTGTGTATCAGCACTTGACAGGTTTGCCAAATATTTTGCTATTATAAACTATGGCTGCCACTTTTCTTGCCACTAATGATTGCTTTAACTCATTTCAGGCCTCTGCCAACAATTTCTTTGCCATTCCTTCAGCCCTTGCCAAGAGACTTCTCAAGCCTCCATCTGCTGCCCAGTTCCAAAGCCAATGCCACATGTTTTGGGTTTTGTTACATCCACACTGTACTTTTAGGCAACAATTTGTCTATCAGTTATCTAATAATGCCTAACAACAACCCTGCAATTTTGTGGCTTAAAACAATGATTTAATGTTGCTCATGATGCTGTGGGTGGATGTTACCAATAACACAGCTATTCTTGTTTCACTCCCATGGCTGAATTTAGCTGTTGAATTGGCAGAGAGCTATGTTAAGCTGAGATGGCTGTCTCTGTACATATGGCACTTTATCCTCAAGAAGTTTAAATTAGGCTTTGTCACATCATCATGGTAGTATTTCAAAGGGCAAGGTTCTGCAGTGCAAGTGTTCAGTGTTTATCAGACCTCTACCTTTGTCACATTTGCTCGTGTCCTCTTGGCCAAAGCAAGTCACAAACTAAGTCAAGAGTTGGCATGAAAGGAACTATGAATGCATGTGGATATCAGGAAGTGTGACTCACTGGGAAGCATTATTTAACAATAGAACATATGACAATAAAGGTAGACATGAAAGAACAGGAAGAGAAATAGAAAAAATAGAGGGAGAAGTGACAGATATAGAATACAACTAAAGGAGAATGAAGAAAACTAGAAAAACACATATAGATATTTGAAAGTATAATTCAAGAAAATTTTCCTGAAATAAAAGTAATGCATAGGTTGAAAACTAACAAAGAAAAAAATAAGAATTTTAATGCAAGCATAATTTAGGTGAAAATGAATAAAAGAAAAATATCTTTATTTAGCAGAATGATATCTGCGTAAGGTAGGAAAGATAAAGAATATTTTAAACAAGATGATTTTTAAAAGGCTAATTTAGGTATCCAGACCAAGCGATCATGCCCCGTATAGGTAGGAAGACCATATGGTGCATTTACCCTGGAATTAATTCTAGTTTATACCTGTTGTTTCATAAAGATCAATCAATATAAATAGTGGCCTCTTTCACTCTCAAAATACAGTTTGAACAAAAATTTACGGTCACTGCTGTTTTAAGGGAAGTAAGAATTTCAACAGATATCTTGATGGTAACATTCAATACCAAGAAACAATGAAGCAACACCTGCAGTATGTTCCAGAGAAAGTGAGCCAAGATATTTAAATGCAACCAAACTTTTCTTCAGATTTAAAAACTACAAATACATTTGAATCAGAGCTAAATTTTCTTAATATTTTAGTCTTAATATTTTGAGACGATGTTTCTCCCAATACTTTGATTAAAAGATGATTCTTTCTAAAAAGAACAATAATAAGCTAAAGGTAAGTAATCACTATAATCTAAAATTCTAACCCTTAGAAATATTAGAACAATATAAAATACAAGCAAAACACATTTTAAAAATAAATGCAAATAGGAAAACAACAAGTAAATATGAAAGTAAATGGAAACGTGTCTGTCATATTAGTAAATATAATTATATGTAAGTTTTTTTCCACTAATTATCCACATACCATTATAATTATTGGTAATAGTAGAAATATAACACTGTTTTCTCTGCCTCCTTTATAATGGAAATAACTTTGATTTACTCAATAGGCATTAAAAATTTGTTCTATTGAAGTGTGAAGAAGACCTAAATAAACATTTCTCCAAAGAAGACATACAGATGCTCAACATCACCAGTCATTAGAGAAATGCAAATCAAAACTACAGTGAGGTACCATCCCACCCTGTTCAGAATGACCATCTCCAAAAAAAAATGCTGGAGAGGGTGTAGAGGAAAAGGAACCCTCCTACGGTGTTGATAGGAATGCAAATTGATGCAGCCACTTGCAGAACAGTATGGAGAGTCCTCAAAAAACTGAAAATAAAGTTATCATATGATCCTGCAATCCTACTCCTGGGCATATATCCAGAGAAACTCTAATTCAAAAAAATACATGAACCCTGTTGTTCATAGCACCACCATTTACATTAGCCAAGACAAGAAAACAACCTAAATGTCCACTGACAGTTGAATAGACGAAGATGTGAGAAGGGTCAAAGGACAGATCATGATGATCAACCATTCTTTGACAGAGAAACAGATGGTTAAAGAATAGTATTGCTAGATTGGCTGTGACAATGAAGGATGAAAATATTTTTTATTTTGTTTTGTTTTTATAACACCTTGTTTCCTTGTGCATTGATTTGGTCTTCTTGTCTTAAACTGAGGAATGAAGTAGCTATTATCAAAAGGAGAAACATTAGTTCTTCCCTGGTTTTTGCAGGTGCTTTCTATGGGGGATAAAAGCAGATGCAGCAAAAACAGCAGCTGTGCTAGCAGCAAAAACAAGAATATTTGGTAATTTTCATCAAGCATTTAACAAACTTATCAATTTTTATGAGTCAATATCAATATAGGTACTATGTATTTCTTTATATATATAAATCTTTAAGACACTGGAGTCTCTCATGATTAATATGTATAGCATTAGCTCTATTTCATTGGTAGAAGCTTAATTATATATAAGATTAATTCACTTATTTAAAGGAAAAGGATCTGTATGTAAAATTACAAATCGAAACAAAACTCTGTTATCTGATACACACTTAAAACAAGGTGTTTCAAAATAATCAAAAGAAAAGACACAAACATAAGTAGGGCAAAGCTATATCAGGTTAATGCAGACACAGAGAAAGCAGGAATCTTGGTCAATTTCAGACAGAATAGAATTCAGGTCAAACCATATTATATGATCTAAGGAAAAACAGTTTAAATGATGCACGGGTATAATTCACAGTACAGATAAAGTTATGAGTGCCCATATACCTGATAGCATAGCAGTAACTTCAATAGATCAGAAATTGTGGAAGACACCAAAAGACTTTAAAATAATCAGAGACTTCTGTTCACTGCTCTCAGACCTGGATAAGGTTAATGGACAAAAAGACATTTAAGGAAATGATATTCCTTAACTGCAACTTACCAAGAAAAGTATATATGAAGCTATTTACTTTAAAATCAGTACATACCCATGTGGCATTTAAAACTATTTTTTTAGACTGTAAAGAAGGCCTCTACATATCAAAATATGAGAACTAATGTAGAAATCAATTTTTATGATTTTAATGCAATAAAACTAGACATGATAACAATATATAAAAAGCATGTGTGGTTAAACAAAATCTTTCTCAAATATTCTTGGATTGAAATTGAAAACAAAATCCCTTAGATTTCAGAATTTCCAGAAAACAACAATATAATATGTAGTGGGACAGAGTTAAATCAGAACTCAGAGGAAAATTCATAGCCTTGAACACTTACATAAATAAGACATAAAGAAGATAAAGTTTTTACTAGATATGTTAGTAAAAGAACAAAACTTTTGCATACTTAATATTTTTTAATATTTCAAATATGAATTTAATTTTAATGAAATATGCTTGGCTAGAAATTCTCAGAATCCATAGTAGACTGATCTAAGTTAAAAAATCAGTGAGCCTGGGAGATTTTAGGAAAAGGTCAAAATATCGCATATCTGTTTCTCTTGTTTGTGGAAAAACTCACCAATTAATTTCAAACACTCCCCAATTCCCATTCTTAATTAAAATCCTGCTTTGGAATTAGACTTTAATAATTCAAAGGCAATTCCACTTGTTAAACTTTATTACAGTACATCAAATACTGTATTTGTAGAAAGTCATGAAAATAATCAAATATCATGAACATATGTCCATTTTGCACATTTAGGTAGATTTTTAACATGGGAAAACATTTAGCTGAATTTTGTTTTACAGAAATTCCTGCTATGGTGCAGTAGTCTAAGAATCCAACTGCAGAGGTAGGGGTTCAAGTCCCAGCCCAGAGCAGTGGGTTAAAATATCTGGTGTTGCCACAGCTGCACAGTAGGTCACATCTGCAGCTTGGATTCAGTTCCTAGCCCAGGGACTTCCATATGCTCCAGGTGTGGCCATTAAAAAAACAAAAGAATTTTCTGTTTTTTTGTTTTGTGTTTTTCTCAGAAAAGTAGTTAATCTAATTTGAGTAGTCTGAAAAAACATCTCAATCTAGCAGAAGCTCCTGTTGAGCTTAATATGTTTCATTTTAAGTTGTTCTTGCAAAACAGATTGCCCTCCATAACTGCCATGCTTATTCTTTGTGTTGTTTCTCTACATAGATACCCTTTCTCTTCCCAACTCCTCCTTTCTGTTTGATTGTCCAAATTATATCCTTTCTTAAGGAACTATTCAAATCTCTCCTTTTTTCAGGAAGCATTTCCAAACTATGTGAGGATTCACTAATGTGTTTATTCCCTGAATCATCTTTGCTTCTACATATTAAATTCGACCATTTTATCCTATGCTTTCATATACACATTATACATACATAGAGTAGCCAGCAAAACAATTCCCCAGTGATCTTAGGATTTCAAAAGGTCTCCTTCATGGCAAGTGGTTGCTTACAGTGTCTGAAGTTCTACCAGGAGCGATTATTCCATTGGTGTAAACGGTATTTTCTCTGGTTAGTGCAGTTGAAACTCATATGCTGCTACAAAGTGTAGCATATTAAATCTTCCCCATACTATTTCATTTCCTTACTCACGATGAGAAAGACTGGGAGTTTTGACCAGCATTCTTATTTGACAGTCTGAAGATTATCACGCATAGTAAAGAGATAGAAAATAATTTGAAAAAAATGTGAAATAGGACAAAAAAGGGAATTTAAAGACATGCTTTATGAGCTTTATCTAATTCAAAATTTCCCAATGCCAAACTTATCTGCTTTTATGTATAGGTCTATAATCCCCTTTCCCCCCCTTTCCTCTCTATAAACTTGAACGCTCCTTATGGATAAGAAATATATCCAAAGATTATACCTAGTAGGGCATCTCATATAGCTTTACATATACAGAAATTTCTGAGAACATGATTGTTGAAATAAAATGTTTTTTGTTTTCTAATTTATTATGTGAAAGTAGTGTAGTTTTCCAAAAATGAATTGTTACAAATAGTAGTTTATTCTTTAACATTCAAAAATATTTTAAATATTTTGTCTGAGAGAAAATACAAATTGGAGAAAAAAATGGATCTAGTATTTTGGCAAATATGTGAGCATTCACACAATGGTGATGCCCATTCAAGTAATGTTCATTTAGTAGTTCTGTGGTGCTGACTGAGTCTCTTTTAGTCTTGCTTATGTGCAGGAAAGTGTGATGGAGAAGGTTTTCTGTGCTGTACATGAATGGTTTACTTGCATGTTAAGTGCCAGGCTGGCAGGAACATTGATAATGAGTAATTAATGATGGTCTTCTATGTGACAGAGTACTGAGCCGCAGGTCCCAGTTCATCGTCAAGACTATATTGCTAAGACTTTTATTTTATTTTAAAAATTCTCCTCTTGGCAAGAAACAAAAAGAGGAGAAAGGAAGAACTGAAGGAAATGACCAAAACACTGTTCTCCCTTCTTCCTGGTATATTTACCCTTTTGCCCTCAAGGGCTTTTCCCAGCAGAGTGATAACCTTCCTCTTCTGCACTGCCATCTTGCCAAAAATCTACCTGTTATTGTACCATATTGCAGTGCTTACTTCTCTCACCCCTACAAGAAAGAATTCTCAAAGATTATGTCTATTTACTCTAATCCTTAGTATCAAGCACTTATCCTAGAACACAGTGGCACTTAATGAATGCTAGTTTCTTTATTAAATAAATCAGAAATTACACAGGGAAGTTAAATAGATTATCCACATACATAGGTTCCTTCTTCCACTCTCAAATTTTGCTATGTAATGTGTGAAAGAGTTTCAAACTTCTAGAGTTTTAGGGATGGAGAATACCATTCTTCTTTTTTTCATTTATAATGATTTTTATTTTTTCCATTATAGCTGGTTCTGTTAATTTACTACTGTACAGTAAGGTGACCCAGTTACACATACATGTATATATTCTTTTTCCTCACATTATCATGCTCCATAATAAGTGACTAGACATAGTTCCCCGTGCTATACAGCAGGATCTCATTGCTTATCCATTCCAAAAGCAATAGTTTGCATCTATTAACCCCAAATCCCCCGTCCATCCCACTCTCTACTCCTTCCCCTTGGCAACCACAAGTCTGTTCTCCATGTCCATGTTTTTCCCAGAATGGCCATCATTAATAAGTCCACAAATAACAAATGCTGGAGAGGGTGTGGAGAAATGAGAACCCTCCTTCAGAATTAACTCGGTGCAGTTGGTAATAGTTTTCAAGACAAGAGAGAATTACTTTTTAAAAGACTTGCTTTTTTTTTTTTTCTCTTAACCTTCCTTTTCACATAAACTATTTCCATAGCTAGTAAATTTTAACTGTGAAAATTGCTTTGATCAATTATGTATTTACATTTTTCATAAACATGCTGATTTTATTACTTATGGAAACAATTAAGAACACATTTGTGTAGAGCTTCTCCTGTACTGTCCCAAGTGACTTCTTTATGTTTGCAGAGATTGTCCTATTTACTGATTTTATGAGGATCTTGCAGATATTTTTATTTTCATGAAATAAAGATGTAAGCATTGTTTAAAAACCATTTTCAACACATTCCTATCTCTGCTGCTAAATAATGGGTTAGAAATGCAGCAGTCCCTAATTCAAGATAAGCGGATAATTCTACACCTACCCATGAATCAGAGGTGGCGCTCAGGGTTGCCTGTAGGTGGCACCAAGAATGTTGCAGATTGTACCTACAAAATAATAGCAACAGCGTAATTAAAATGAAAGGACAAATTAAAACTAGCTTCTTTGTCATGTTCAAAGTACTGTACATTTAGCTCTGGGCAACAGATTTATTTTAAAGAAAAAGAGCAGTCATGACGTGCATCTGGAAATGGAAATTAGATAACCTCACAACACAAAGGGCAAAAGGCAGTATCCATCACTTATATATGGCTGGATTTAGGAAGCAGACAATAAGATGTTCCGTAAGTGATTCAGTAGATACTGAATCAAAGGCACATGGCAAAAGCTGGACATTTCAAACTGTGTTTTGCCTTACGTCATTTCATGTCTGTTTTCCACAGCAATGAATTTAGCATGCTGGAACACATTAGTCAGAGATTTAGGCTACCCAGTACACTTTAGAAAAATCCAGTGCAATATGAAGAAAAAAATATATACCCTATGATATTTTTTCAACTTGTTCTTAGGCATCAACATTGTCCATAATTTTAGGCCTGAAGGAAAGAATTCTCATAACATGTGTCAGGAATGCCATAACCTCTGAATGAGGAGGCATTCATATTTTGTCAAGCCTCTATCTGCACTGACCAAGTTGAGCTATCTGGGAATTTAGGTGTGGGGCAAGCAGTAAATGTTAACTCATAACTGCTAACTTCAGCAATGAATCATTGGTATAATTTTCTGGAGACTCATTGATAGGCTATGGGAAAATTCCCTTGTGCAGTGCTCAGTTAGAAGGAGGGAAAGGTGCTGAAACAAAAATCCAGAATGAAGAAATATACTAAGCATTAGTAGCCAAGAAATACAACTCAGTCACTGCAAAGAACAGTCATCTAATAAGCACCCACAATGTATGTGTCTAGTTTAGGGGGTATGGAAGTATTTAAAACTTATGTAACAAAGGAGCAGCCCAATCAAATAAAAAAGAATTAACACTGATTTCAGGGATGGCTCCTCTCCTGGTAAAGAATGAATGTTTGTATCCCCCATCAAAACTGTGTATGTTGAAACCTAATCTCCGCTGCAATGATACTCAGAGGTGCAAACTTTGGGAGGTGATTAGGTCATGAGGGTGGCACCCTCATGAACAGGGTCAGTGCCCTTATAAAAGAGATCTCAGAGAGCCCCTTTGCCCTTCCTCTTTGTGAGTGAAATGAAGGCCACCTGTGAACCCAAACCTGTGCTCTCTCCGACGTTCAGTCTGCTGGAATTTTGATCTTGATCTTCTTCAGCCTCCAGAACTGTGAGAAACTTGTTGTTTATTGGCCACCAATTTTATGGTTCTTTTATTACAGCCCAAATAGACTAAGACACCTGCAGTTTGCTGAATTTCAAACACTGATTCTAAGGGCAAATTGCCAACCTAATATGCTAATTGCTGACGTTACACTCCAGAATGTAATCTGGAAGTCCCAGAGTTCTCTCTGATAGATTTGAGGCCAGCTGCTTATTCACAGTAGACTAAGACTCATTTGTGTTGCTTTTCTTACTTGAAATTTACTATCTTTAGGATATTTGTGATTACAATAGAGAGAGTAAATCAGAACACTTGTGAATTCTGAAAATGAGTTAAGGAGAGATTGCTGGAGAAGTATTGGCACATATTTTGTGTTTCATATCCCCTCCTCTATTTTCCCAAAGGTCAAAGGGTTCAAGTGCAAAGGGCATCATTCCTTTATCTTATCTTGGTGGATCGTTCTGTTTTTAGGTCCTTTCTGTTTTGGTGGTATGTACTGAAAAGCAAGATGGGGGTGCCAAAATGATACAGAAAATATAAAATCAAAATTGGAGGGGAGCTTCAGTCAGATGGAGTGATTTATTTTCTTCATATGACTAGAGCTGACACACCAGAGGACAAAGAATAGCATTCTAACCAGAAAAGGTAGCTGTAATTCTCATGTGTTACCTGAGAGGGGGTTGCGGTAGTAATATACTGACAGATACTTTGGAAGTGTAACTGAACAGCAGAAAGAGAATAACTCCCCAGTTTACATTGTAGCAAGTTGTTTTATCTTGCATTTTTTTTTAATTTTATGGACACACCCACAGAATATGTAAGTTCCCAGGCTAGGGGTTGAATCTGAGCCACAGCTGTGACCTAAGCCACAGCTGCAGCAACACAGGATCCTTAACCAACTGTACCGGGCTGGGGATTAAACCTGTACCTCTGGAGCAACCTGAGCCACTGTAGTCGGATTCTTAATCCACCATGCCACAGTGGGAACTCCCTGCCTCGCCTTGTTTTTTCATGTGTTAAGAATGATGCTGCATTTCATCACAGGGGCCCTTGGGGATGTGGCCAAGGCACTACCCAAACGGCTGGAACCAAGGTTTGATTTCTGAGAATGTTAGAGTTAAGGTGGGGTAGAGGAACAGGCCTGATCCAGATTCAAGCTGGAGTTGAAAGAGAAAGTTGTTTCTTAAATGCTAAGTAGACTGAAAGCCCAGGAGGCCTGAGTATATCAAGATTGAGAAGTGGAGCCAGGAACTCTGAGTGGGTAGAGACTAGACTGGAGATAGAGCAGGTGGGGAGCAAAAAGCCTCCAAACAATCATAGCAAATGGTTTTGGGCAGATGCAGTGTTTCTCTATCAGCTGATGAGTAGTGTAAGGAAGAATCTGGCTGTCTGAAAAGGCCAGATCCCTCTCTCGAAGCAGCAAACATATTAAAGGCACATGTGGAGCGGGGAATTCCACCCACCTTTGAGAACTGTGGAATTGCATTTCCACCTTGGCACACCCTCAGATTTTTGACACATGGTGATTTGATATAAATTGTCATCTCTTGGAGACAACCTGACAACAAATATTGCTAATCATTTCATTCTGAACTGCTCCTGGATGGTGGAGGGTAATTAGATACATGCCTGTTGAAGTCTTCACTAATAGAGCATGAAGTGTGTGGGCATTTGCTTTGAAGCACAGAAACAATTAGAGATGGAGATTTATGGAAGACTGTAAGAGGCAGGGGGTCTCTTACGTTTTATTTCCTAAAGGCAAAAGATTTCTTTAAAATCCCTGCTTAACTCACATTCTAAAGATAGAGATCAAGATTTCTGAAGTATAGCCATACCTTAAAATAAATCCACATGGCATTGCTGGGATCAAAGAAAAGATAATGCTCTGAGGGCTTTTCAGCTGGAGTTGTTGACCCCAGTAGACCCCAGATGACCTGTGGGGGTGAAGAAAGTCTAGAAAAAATGATCTAGAATCTTTCCTCCTCTTTAGATAGATGCTTTGGGGGAATCAGAGAACTGAATCTCTTTTATTGCAGATCCTGGGACATTTCAGAGACTCATGTGCTCACTGTGAAGTCATTTTAAGTATCATTCTTGTAATTAGAATATATTATTTTGTTAGTTAATTAGAAGGTCTCTGTTTAATAGGGAATTCAATTATTTAAATTTATAGTTAATTGCAGTTTACTGATGCCATCTTTTTTTTTTATTTATTTATTTATTCCAATTTTGTTTTCTTTAGCCACACTGTTGCACGTGGAAGTTCTGGGGCCAGGGATTGAACCTGCGTGACAGTTGCAGCAGTTCTGGATCTTTAACATACTGCACCACGCGGGAACTTCCTCCATTTTGTTTTGTTGTTAATTTCTCACCTCTTTTCTATATATATTTCTTGGATGAACAAAGTTTTAATTTTTGAATTTTATCCCACTGGCAGCGTAACAGTTGTACGTACTGATTATCCATCTAGTGGTTATCATAAAATTTTAAACATACATTTTCAATTGTATTTTTAACTAATATCTAGGGTAAATTTTTAGTTATATTTTGCCCTACTTAAGAAAAAAGGCTTAAAATGCTTATACTTACCTGTCTTTTTCTTCCTTGGTCACTTCCTATGTTAAGAATATTTGGTATTTTATTTCAAAGTTTATTTTTTCATATTATATATCACCAAGACTTACTGTGTTACTAGTGTCTTTACTCGTATCTCATATTTTCTAATGTCTGCCCTACAATGTAGGAAAGTTAGTTGTCTTTTTTTTGGGGGGGGACTTGATCTCACTTAAATTACATTCATTCTCTTCTAGAAATCCTATTAACTATATAATAAAACTCTGGACCTACCCTCTATGCCACATAACATTCTGTCATATGGCTGGTTTATAATACATTGCCTTCTCGAGGGACTTCTTGGTCCATTCTTCTCTGTAATTTTTCCTTTAACTTGTGTTGAGGAAATGTGGGTAAAAACAAACCTTCTTACCACCCAAGAAAACCTCTCTGCAATAGTAGAGGAGAAATGCAGTTGTTTTTATCATTAAATAAGCATTAAACCAGAATTTGATGTGCATCACAGGTAAACATCTAAGAGTTTGCAAATAAAGAAAGAATCCTCACTCTTTCATATTACTTAGTGCACAGAGCCCATTACACACAAATTCTCAAGATAAATAATAACTAGTTCTCAAGTAAGAGGACATACAGCACCATTTGTCACACATAAGTCATCCTAAACTCACTTGGTAGTTGAGGTGACCATCTGTGTTCACTAATTGGCCTTATCTAAAGCAAAAAGCTAACTTCTAATTTTTACGACAGAGGGTAGCTTTACAACTTGGTGGGAACCTAAGTTAGGCCCCTGTCCTCCCACAGGACCTGGGAGATAGGGCTGCGCTTGCTCTTTGGATGATTATCTTCCAAAGACTTGGCTCTCAGGTCCTTGATAAAGATATTCCTGGGTTATCTTAGGAAGTGGGGAAGAGGGTTATTTAACTTTTTAAAAGGTTTTCATACACTTCAGAGAGATTGAAGAAAAACTTGGAATTACAAGTTTTCCAAAGTAAATGGTCTAAGAAAAGGGAGGAGGGAAGTATACGCCTTTATTTTCACCACAGAGAATTTAGCTTCTTATTTTAAATCTGTCTTTCCCCTAACAGTTGTGACTTTACTTTTATTTTTCAAGATCTCTAATTGGTTCTTTTTTATTTTAGCAGCCTGTTCTCATTTTATGAATGTGATAATTGTTTGAAGTTCTCTGGAAATATCAAATTTGTTTAATCTGTGCCTATCTTCTACTTACACTTTTCAGTCTGTTTTTCAGTTCATTTAGTTTGGTGCCTCTCTGTGATGGTTATATAATATTTTTTAAATTTTATTTTTGGAGCAAAGAAAGGTTTATTGTAGGGCCAAGCAAAGAGAAAAAGGAGTGGCTTGTGACCAAAAAGCCTGAATTTTCCAAAGGGGTTTAGCAAAGCATATTCATTTATTTATTCGTTTCTAATTTTTAAAATTAAAAAGATTATTGACTTTATAGTTGATTTACAATGTTGTGTTAATTTCTGCTGTACAGCAAAATTATTCAGTTGTACATATACATATATATATCCATTTGCATAAAGGTTATCTCAGAATGTTGTAGAGTTCCCTATTCTGTACAGCAGGTCCCCATTGACCATCCATTCCATATACCACAGTGTGCATATGCCAGTCCAGACTCCCATCCACCTCCACAATCTGTCCCCTTTGGTAAGCATAAGTTTGTTTTTGAAGTCTGAGTCTATTTTTGTTTTGTAAATAAGTTCATTTGTATCATTTTTTTTATTCCACATATACATGATATAATATGATATTTGTCTTTGTCTGACTTACTTAGTATGATAATCTCTAGGTCCATCCATGTTGCTGCAAGTGGCCTTGTTTCATTGTAATTATGGCTGAGTAGTATTCCATTGTATATATGCTCCACATCATCTTTATCCATTCTTCTGGACATTTAGGTTGATTCCACGCCTTGGCTATTGTAAATAGTGCTGCGGTGAACATTGGGGTGCATGTATTTTTAATCATATTTTGTGAGAGTCTTGGATGGCTTCCTTGAGAATGGAAGCTCTGTCTGTAGGAGTTTATTTTCATTATGTGTAGAAGGGGAAGGATGTACTGATGTGTGGAATTTGCTGATAATTTGTGATCTGGGTTTTAGAGTCCCTGGACTTCTTGTCTTAGGGAGCCAGCTAGGGCCCTGTTCCCCCACTAGCCCATTTTCTCAGATCCACTGCTTTATCTGCCTGTGAGCTAAGCAAGGAACACTGTGAAACACAAGCTGGAGAGATGGAAAGGATACACAGATCTAATAATTTCAGTACAGTACTAATAACAATTGTCCTGACATTTATTGCCAGGTTATTTCCAGGTCCTTATGCCACGTGACTCTAAGCTGAGTTCCCTATGCCCAGCACATTTAATTTCTACCCATTAGATTGTACCCTGTATTATTAACCACGGCCTTCGTTTGGGGGGGAGTTACTATGTTGCCAGTCTGAGTTTGAATGATGATCAGTTTATCTAATCGTGGTGGGCTTTGTTGTCTTTGTCTGTGATTAGTCAAGAAGGGAATACGTAGCCCAAATCTGACTGCAAAGAACATAATAAATAAAGGATTTTTATGTGTCCTCTGGTCTCAGGGAAAAATTTTTCTCCTTCTTCCATTATATATAATAAAAAAAGAAGGCAGGGAGGGGGGATACACAAAAAGAAACTTTCTTCCTCTATTCTCCTTTTTTCCTGCTTGGAGATTTCAAGTCAGCATACAGTGTTTGGAGTTACAAGAAATTTTATCTAACCTGGACAACAAAAGGTATTAACAGACAAAAAATGCAAGAAGGGCCATAGATGCTGTAGTGTACCCGTGAAACCTAACTGGAATGGACAATACCCCAAATTTGTCATAGTCGAATTGATTATATGACTTTTTATTTCCTCTTCCCTTATTTGCAGCTTCACTCACTGCCTCTCCTTCAACAGCTCTTACCTTTTTGCATGTTTTGTAATTTTCTATTTTGTTTCCCTGTAGATGTGATATAATCTGCTCTTTCATCTTCTAAGAATTCTTCATCCTCGATCTGATTGAGGCACTTTTCATATTTTCATCCTTTTAATAGATTTGTTTTAAATAGCAATTATAAAAAAATTTATGCATACAACTTTTCTGACATGTAAGGGGTTTAGAGCAGAATGAGACTGTAGAGAAATATGCCGAGTCTGCTGTCTTCCTACGCTTGTCTGCTTCCAGCTTATGCTTATCCAAAACCTTCCTGTCTTTCAAAATTCAGCTGTGTTGTCATCTCCTCTAGTCATCTTTCTGTGATCTTCCCAAATTTCCATTGTATCCTAAGTATACCTCTATTGTACTTACTGCACAATGCTGAAATTGTCTTACTTAAGCGTGTCCTTCCCTTGCCTGGGGAAGCTCTCCTGTTACATTATAGGTATTATTCATATTTTAATTTTGCAGAATGACTTATTCATGTTCATCCCTCAAAACACTTTGTAAAACTGAACATATTCTGGTTCTTGAGGGGCTTATTTTTGACAAGGGGCTTAAAATCTACAATGACACTTCTAATCAAATTCTGAATTTTTCTTCTTGATTTATCCTACTTGAACCTAAGAGATTTGTACTCAGATCTTCAAGATAAATCTTTCATGGAGAATTTTACAAATATAGCTCTAACGTGACCTTCTTTCTCTTCCCCTATTTATCTTACTTAGTTTCTTTTTGTGTTCCTTTGTTTATACCTTAAATTGTATCTTGAAGTTCTTACTGATGTGATATTAGATAATTCACAAGTAAAATTTCCAGACAACTGTATTCAGTTGACTCTTTGACAGTGTAAAACAGTGATGTCCGTGCAGTCATTCAGGAATCTGGCTAAATGAGTTCTATTATATTTTCTATATAGTTTAAAAGTCATCTGAGTTGTAAATTTAGGAGGCAGATGAGAGAGAAAGGTAGAGAAAGCAAAGGAAAGGTAGAGAGACCACGGGGGATGTGGGGGAGAAAGTTTTGAGCATGTTTTATTACTGGCATCTAAAAGTAGCATACCTCATTTTGCTCAGTTGGATGGAAAATGGAACATGGCAGCTGGTTGCAAAGGAGGCTCAGAAATGAGTCTAGCTATGTGCAAGAAGGAAAGCCTTAGTTTTGATGAATGTACTACATAAACCTCTTCTAAGTGGTCAACATATCTGGCTAAGGATGAAGATTGTGTGAGTGGTTTAGGCACAGCTTCTGTTTTTCTCTACTAACTTTGTCTCATCTCCATTTGTTTTAATAAAACTTTCCTAATCAGGCCAGCTTGGGGAAATTGACCAGACTAATGTATACAAAGTCAGAAGCAAAAATGGATACTTACTCAGCAGGTGGCTTTCCTCAAATTCTCTGAGCTCCAATGATCAGTATATGAGAATGTATTTTCTCTTATTAGCCTCTGTAATGAGCCACCAGTCAACAAGGATGCAGTGCATGAGTTGATTTTTTTCCTTTAATTTAATGAGGAAAGAAAAAGAAGTTATTTTGTTGATGTTGTAACCATTAGCCAACTGCAAAGTTTTTTTTCCAGTATAAATTAGAGGACCAGGAGGGAGGAGTGGTGACTGTGTATATGGATTTTCTAGTTTTTCCTTTTTTCCTAATTTCTAATAAAACAAATAAAAATCATTGTGAGATATTGGAAATAAAAGCACCTATGAAGTGAACATTGCAATCACTGTAGGAATTAGAAGGGGGACAGGGATTAAATATATATACCTTTTCTTCCTAGCAGTGAAGACAGGATTTTATTTATCCTGTTCCCCAATTCTAAAGCACATGGATAACAAGCTTGGTGTTTAAGACATAATTAGACTTGAAGACTTAATTTGTTCCTTATAACACCTGTGCATTTGGAGTTCCCTTCATGGCTCAGTGGTTAACGAATCTGACTAAGAACCATGAGGTTGCGGGCTCGATCCCTGGCCTTGCTCAGTGGGTTAAGGATCCGGCGTTGCCGTGAGCTGTGGTGAAGGTTGCAGACGCGGCTCGGATCCCGCGTTGCTGTGGCTGTGGCGAAGGCCAGCGGCAACAGCTCCTGTTAGACCCCTAGCCTGGGAACCTCCATATGCCTCGGGTGCGGCTCTACATAAAAGGCAAAAAGACAAAAAAAAAAAAAAAAACCTGTGCATTTGAGAAGTGACCTATATTTCCTGAGCCTCGACTATCAATATAGCTATATTTGTGTAGAGGATATTTACCTGACAGAACTGTTTGAAAGACTACACGCAATGAGTTGGAATACCTATCATGATTCTACCTCGCAGTGAACACTCTGGAAAGGACACTTGTTTTGGCTGGAGAAATAAGGAATAATGTCACTTTCTGGAAAATTATCTGTGTGAAAAACAGATACAAAATATGAAACTCCTCAGATATGTTCAGCACTCATTGAAACTGCCGTCACATCCAGGCAATCCATCCATGGTGATCCTGAAACACTTTGGGTGCACTTTTGTGAAAATATTACATTTGCATGCCACTCTTTGAACACTGTGTCTCTTTAAACATATTATGAACTTGTACCTTTTAAAATTGCACCCCCGAAAAATCAAATACCTGGGAATGAACCTGACCAAGGAGGTGAAAGACTTATATTCAGAGAACTATAAAACATTAATCAAGGAAGTTAAAGAGGATTCAAAGAAATTGAAAGATATTCCGTGCTCCTGGATTAGAAAAATTAATATTGTAAAAATGGCCATACTAACCAAAGTAATCCACAGATTCAGTGCAATCTCTATCAAATTATTCATGATATTTTTCACAGAACTAGAACAAACAATCCAAATATTTATATGGAACCACAAAAGGCCCAGAATTGCCAAAGCAATCCTGAGGAACAAAAACCAAGCAGGGGGCATAACTCTCCCAGACTTCAGGCAATATTACAAAGCCACAGTAATCAAGACAGTGTGGTACTGATCCCAAAACATATATACAGACCAATGGAACAGAATAGAGAACCCAGAAGTAAACCCAGACACCTGCAGTCAATTAATCTTGGGCAAAGGAGGCCAGAATATAAAATGGGAAAAAAAGACAGTCTTTTCAGAAAGTAGTGCTGGGAAAACTGGACAGCTGCGTGTAGATCAATGAAACTGGAACATTCTCTCACACCATGCACAAAAATAAACTCAAAATTACTTAAAGACTTAAATGTAAGACAAGATACCATTAAACTCCTAGAAGAGAACATAGGCAAAACATTCTCTTATATCATCTTTACAAATGATTTCTCAGGTCAATCTCCCAAAGCAATAGAAATAAAAGCAAAAATAAACCACGGTGCCTAATCAAACTGACAAGCTTTTGCACAGCAAAGGAAACCATATAAAATAAAAAGACAACTTACAGAATGGGAGAAAATAGTTTCACATGTTGCAACAGACAAAGGTTTAATCTCTAAAATATACAAACAACTTAAACAAATCAACAGCAAAAAAGCCGACAACCCAGTTGAAAAATGGGCAAAAGACCTGAATAGACATTTCTCCAAAGAAGATATATAGATGGCCAACAAGCACATGAAAAAATGCTCAACATCACAGATTATTAGAGAAGTGCAAATCAAAATTACCACGAGATACCACCTCACACCAGTCAGAATGACCATCATTAACAAGTCCACAAATAACAAATACTGGAAAGGGTGTGGAGAAAAGGGAACCCTCCTGCATTGCTGGTGGGAATGTAAATCGTTATCACTACTATGGAAAACATTATGGAGGTACCTTAGAAAACTATGCATAGAACTACTATATGACTGAGCAAACCCACTCTTTGGCTTATATCCTGACAAAACTTTCCTTGCAAAAGACACATGCACATGCATGTTCATTGCAGCACTATTCACAATAGCCAAGACATGGAAACAACCTAAATGTCCATCAACAGATGATTGGATTAAGAAGATGTGGTATATATACACAATGGAAAGCTTACTACACAGCCATAATAAAGAACAAAATAATGCCGTTGCAGCAACGTGGATGGAACTAGAGACTCTCATACTAAGTGAAGTAAGTCAGAAAGAGAAAGACATATCATACGATATCACTTATATCTGGAATCTGATATACAGCACAAATGAACCTTTCCACAGAAAAGAAAATCATGGACATGGAGAACATATTTGTGGTTGCCAAGGGGGAGGGGGAGAGAGTGGGGTTGATTGGGAATTTGGGATTAATAGATGCAAACTCTTACCTTTGGAATGGATAAGCAATGAGATCCTGCTGTTATAGCACTGTAAACGATGTCTAGTCACTTACGATGGAGCATGATAATGTGAGAAAAAAAGAATGTACACATGTATGTGTAACTGGGTCACCTTGCTGTACAGCAGGAAATTGACAGAACACTCTAAACCAGCTGTAACAGAAAAAATAAAAATCATTATAACTAAAAATAATATTGTGAACTTGTAAATAAATAGGTCACATTTCCTTTCCTTTGCTTTTCCCAGTTATTTCAACAAAGTTTAAGGGTTAGTCTTAATTTTTGATTAAGGCACCATAGGGATCAAGAATGAAGAGATGGGTGTCTGCTCTTAAAGAGTTTATACTCGACAGTACTTTTGTCTTAAGTCTTTCTTTCTTAGGTATACTTAAACCTGGCACAGGAAAGCTAGGATTGTTCAAGCCTATCTGGTGAAAAAAACCATAGTTGTGTTCAACCTCCGAGGATGAAGAGGATGGAAAAAAAAAAGGTTGGGATCCTTTTCCTCACTATTTCACCAATCTCACGGCATGGTGAAAGAGAGCAGGGTGGGAGGGGGAAGAGTCAGCCAACCTCCTAAATGTCCCCAGTGCAGGATAGCTGTGCTGATGGTCCCATTGCCTCCTGGGACAGCTTCCAGAGTTCCGGGCACGGGCACATGACTACTGTGCCCGTGCCTGGAACTATGAATACTGCAGCAATTATTTTTATATTCCTAGCTTGAAAAATTTTTTGTTTGTTTTCTGTGTTTTTGAAATGCACCAAGGACTTTCCTCCACGGAAATGGTGGCCTTTCAGGAAAACTTGTGAACTGGAACCCAATATATATTTCTACTAAAAATCTACATTGTATTTACCTTGAATGCGGACTTTTTACTGTGTCTGGAAAAGTCACTCATGCCTTGCGCATTGTGCGTGATCTGTCAAGATCCCTTGACAAGTGTCAGAGCACACCCTCATATGTACTTGTAAAGAAAAGAAAAAGGAAACAGGTTGGCAACTAGTAAAGAAACAGGATCTTGGAGGTGAATTGAGACTGCTCAGCCCCAAGTAGTAGCAGTGGAATATTTATATTTTTGAAGTTAATTTAAAAAAAACTGCTTGTCTGCACATTAATTTTTAGTTTCTGTCCTTTTTTTCAGTGCCACATGCACTAGATTTGGTAATTAACTTTTTAAGCCGAGTTCAGCAATTTTTAGGCTTAGTTTGCAGTCCAGAAACTGATCACATACCTACCCTGACAAGACAGTTTAATGAGTCTGAAACCAGGAGCTGAAGCCGTGGATAAGCTAATTCTGCAACAGGAGGCCCCAAGCCAGTTGCTGGAAATTACCCCAGACGGACCCAGAGTCTTGCCACCTGCAGCATAATCCTCCCAAAGGCTGGATGGTGTGGCTCCACTGAAATGCCCTTTGAAGAATTTGTCTCCCTCTGTTTTAATTGCATTTTAGAAGAAAAAAAAATGTACAGCTCTGCAATATTTATTGCTCTGTTCAACTGAAAGAACTGTACATAATACTGTGGCAATTACAAAGGTCAAAAGATTCTTTCCTCAGGCCATTTGATGGTACAGAGAAGCAGCATTTCTGAACACATAACGAACACTACGATCTCCATTTGAGTTGTGAAGAAACCCCCAGCTCTCAGGAAAGAGGGTCTAATGAGATCCTGTATTTGTATAATACCTCTTTCAAAGCAATCACCAGCATGCTGATTGTTCCCTGGGCAGGACCAAATTCATGAGCCCAATTTTGTAACAGGATAAAGGCATGTTTGACAGAAAAGAATGGTGTTCAGAAGCAAAGAAGCCACTGGGATGTGCATGGCTGAGCCCAAAGAACCACTGCCCATGCCTGAGGCCTTTTAACAGCTTTATAATGATGAAAAATAATAGAAAGATAAAAGGAAGATACTTTGGCAAGTATCAGGATACAGGACACAAAGACATTAGTTTTCCCTGTGGCTCAACATTTTGTGGACTAAATCACTGCCCCTGGGACAACAGGCAGAGATTGTTCTAAATCCAGGTCCACGCTGGGAACAGGGAGTTTTATCTAATCCGACAGCCTCACCAGGCTTGGACCCATCAGAGATATGCAGTGCCTTTCACCCCATCTCTGCAGGGTCGGCAGTTCATTTAAGATAGAGGAATTCAGCCTTCTTAGATGGAGAAATGATGCAGAATGGAAAGGACTTTGGAAGTCATCTTACTCGTTAGAGGTCTAGAGTTGTTCTTTATTAAATAGATCAGGGTAATTGACTTTCTGCCAAGTATTTATGAAATCTAGGTAAGCTCAGTGTTGTACAATACATAGTCAAGATGCTTCATTCCTGCTCTGATGGGCATATAATACAAGTTCAGGTGAACCGGTTATTATAGAAACATTTGATGATGTTATAGATGGTCGCCAAGGGCACGTGATGGAAACACCTGCTCTTAGGGTCAGCTCAGATGTGGGTTGGCAAGATGGAACAAATTTATTTGCCCCAAAGTCTTAAAGGGTTGGTAGAATTTAAAGGAGGTGACATTATAGGAGGGGTAATGGAACAAGCAGAGATAGAGAAGTGAACTGGAGGTAGCCTATTTGTGGGATGGATAAAGCACTATTAGGTGGATTCTAATAGTTCTTTCCCTTAGCTTTCTTTTCAAGCCAAATAGTCTCAATTTTAAACCATACTAGCATTCTCTGCTACTCTCCCGTTGAAGAATGATTCCTCGTCTATACTATTTCTATCATGGTGCTCAGTAAATTATTCCATTCAAGTGTGGAACATTAGATATATTTATCTCTTCCTTATTCAGGTGAGAGTTTTTCAAGAGAAGAAGTAAGACGCTGTGTTTCCATGATTTTCTACAGTAATCAGGACTTAATGTGTGAAGGAAGTTTAGTTGATAGACTAGGTTTCCTTCAACTACAGTTTGTGCATATGAATCCCTGGACTTTGACACTGTTTGGTTCCCTGTATCTGCCTGCTCTGCCTGCTTCTTTCCCTCTCTGTTCCATGTTTTCATTTTTGTTTTTCTCCGCACTTATGGCATATGGAAGTTCTCATGCCGGGGATCAAATCTGAGCCTCATAGCTGCAGCAATACTAGAGCCTTAGATGCTGTGCTGGGCCAGGAATCAAACCTGCACCCATGTTGGATCCTTAACATTTTATGCCACAGAGGGAATTCCTTTGCCCCATGCTTTTTAATTGACCAACAGCCCTCTAAAAAGGTGGTATCTGAACTGCAAAACTCCCAATATAGGGTTAACCTTCTGCCTCCTTATGACTCAGTAAACTTTATGTATGAATTCATGCAAATTCAGTGTTAGAATATATTAGCTACATGAGCTCACAGGCTCGTATTTAAAAATAAAACTCTGAGACATCTATGGACTCTCTCATTCTCTCTGATGCAAATGGATTTTTAATCCTATATATGGAACTTCATACATGTATGTGTCAGGTTTTATTTCTTTGGCTTAAAACATCCTAAATTTTCTAGTAATTTTAACTCTAGTTTTGCCATCGACAGTACTAAGTCCTTTCTCTGAACTTTAACAAGGATTCATTTAGTAAGCCTGTATCCTTTTTTTTTTTTTTTTTGTCAGTTAGTTGGCTGAGAGTATTGAACCAAATAGATCCAAGGGAAGAATCCTGAGTGAGACCACTGGAAGTTTTGTCTAGGCTGACAAGAGGCTGACAAGTAAGTGAACTCACCTTGGACTTATTTAAACGTGTATGTGCTCTGGCTAACATTGTATAATACTACCAAAGAAAATAATGAAAACAAGCAAACATGTTTCCAGCACCAAGGTATACCTTCTTCAACAGCCTTCATATGGGTAATGACGAAACAGATTTAGTGTGATATAATGGTTTTTTTCCCCATATTATTCACAAATGGTCACTGCCATCTTACTCTTCCAATCTTTAAAGCAATTAGCAAGAGCTGACCATTGGATATTTCCATAGTACATCTTATACCCACTTCTGAAAATTCAGACAATAGCTTTCTTACGTTTTCTGGTATGTTTCCTATGCTCCAGAGATTGTCAGGTTTTTTTGTTTGTTTTTGTTTTGTTTTTATCAGTAATCAAGCCCAGTATTGTGGTATTTTAAACTAATAAGATAGTCATCTTGAGCATGATAAAAATATTGATACCATAAACACATAAATTGCCTGAGTCAGGGATTCTAAAGGTTTCATTTAGCTTTGAGTCTCTGTCAAACAGCTAAATTTCTTAAATCTTAGGTTTTGTGAGATTTTTGTCTTGTTTTGTTTGCAAAATGAGAGAATTAATAATGACTGGGATAGTTACTCAAGTTTCATTTGGAGCTAAAATTTTATTTTTTTAATTTTTAAAATTTTTTATACTTTTATTCATTTTTGGTAATTATTTGTTTTCTATTATAGTTGATTAAGTTTAGCTACCACAGACAGCCAGGAAGTCCTTTCCTTTATTTTCTTTCCTTTCCTTTCCTTTCCTTTCCGGCCATGCCTACAGAAGTTCCCAGGCCAGGAATTGAATCTGCACTATAGCAGTGACAACATGCAATCCTTAATTACTGGGCCACTAGGAAACTCCAGGAAGTCCTTTGTGACTTACCTGTTACCTATAGTTCAGCGATCTGCCGCCAGTATGAAACTGAATCCCCATTAAGACCTATTACTTTCAAGAGTTTCATTTAGAACGCTGCTTCCTTTATATAAAGGGCAGAACAAGTCTGAGAAAGAGGAAATGCTACGTCTCAGCCTGTGCATGCCTGCCAATCAAAAAGACCATTTGGGGATTCGATGCAAAGTTATTTCTGGTTGATGACTCCACTCCAGAATTCTCACTGATATTTTTAAATCCCTGCGATAAAATCTCAGTAGAAGAAACCACAAGATGAATTACACACGCTTATAGATCTGTCTGACAAACTTCAGGGTTTTCATTCATCTTCATAATTTTAGCAGTTGTTGTCCCAGAAAAATCTTTGGGGAATAGAATTGAGAAGCAAACCAATGAGCTTACCCAACAGTAAAGACCAGGGGTTAAGTATAATATTTTTCTAATTGGAAGCAGAAAAAAATGTTTCTAAATCCTCTACAAGAGTTATTTTCTCTCTCAGTTCCCTTAGGCTTCAGTTGATGAACTATTTTCTTAAGAACTTCCTTTGTAGATGCCTTTTCATTTACTGAAAAGAACTAATTGTTTTCCCAGAGATATATAAAAATACAGTGAGCTCAATTCACATCTCTGCATTAAGGATCAGAAAAAAATTGTTCTCAAGGCACTCTATTCCAAGGAAATCTGCTTTTATAAAGTGCTTTCATAGCAGAGTCCTTGTTACTAAAGCCATCACTAGGAACCATTTACATATGTTAGCCAAATCAAGTTGATTATGCACATCCTATAAATCATCAGGAGGTACTAAGGAAAATCCACAGCCACATCCGTAACCGTGCCAAGACCAGTATTTCATTCTTGTTCTTGGAGGCTCTTGACACTAAGCCAAAATGTGCATTTATTACTTAGCCTCAGTGTGACCTTTTCCGCCTCAGGCCACACTCATCTGGAAGAAAGCACTTTCGTAGTTGGGAGCAGTGTTCCTCCTCTCTCACTATCTTGCCTCCCCAAGTGGAGTTGCTTCTTGGATTGTTCAGATACCAGGGTGCTAGTAAAGCTCCGATTACCAACAGGCAAGGACCGTGTGTGTTAAAAGAACCTATACATATACTGGTGATTCATTTATTTTGCAGCTGAATGTTAGTGCACCTGCATCGGCCTCACCTATTTCTCTTCTGCTCCCACTCTGCTCCACTTTGGCAGCTTCCCGTTTGTTTTCTGTATTTGTGATTCTCTTTAGGGAATATAGTCAGTAACTATGTAATATCTTTGTGTGTCACCAGATGCCAACTAGACATATCATGGCTATCATTTTGAGATGTCTAGAAATACTGAATCATCATGTTGTGTGCCAGGAACCTAATTTAGTGTTGCAGGTCAATTATACTTCAAAAACAAATAAACTCGTGGAGAAAGAGATAAGATTTGTGGCCACCAGAGGCAGGGAGGGTGATGGGGCAGGGAGAATTAGATGAAAGTTGTTAAAAGGTACACACTTCCCTGTTGGAAGATAAATAAGTACTAGGGATTTAATGTACAACATGATAAAAGAGAACACTGCTGAACATTATGTATGAAGGTTAAGAAAGTAAATCCTAAGAGTTCTTATCAGAAGGAAAATACATTTTTTATTTTTTTTAATGTTGTATGTAAATGAGATGATGTTTGCTAAACATTTTGTGGTGATCATTTCATCACGTATGTAAGTCAGATCATCGTGTTGTATATATACGTTAAACTTATAAAGTGCAGTATGTCAGTTGTATCAACAGAACTGAGGGGAAAAGGATATATACATATATGCAGGTGTGTATCCTCTTTAAGTGATTCTCCTCAAAGCTCAAAACTTGAACAAGATACTCATTAGTAGCTTTATATTATCCTTCACTCATAAGGTGTTGGGATCCTTGCTGTCCAGGACGTGGTCAATAGTAAGACAGAGACCTTTGGACAAAGAATTTGACCAAGTCTCAAGATTAAGCCAGTACTCCAGATACATCATTGAAAGTCTTGTACAAGGACATGTTGGACTAATAGTGAAGTAACCTGAATAATAAAGTAATGTGCTGATTTCATATTGTCATTGATCCTTGTGTTTTTACCTTCCTTTGGACACTTAAAAGGGGAGGGGTTGGAGTTCCTGTTGTGGCTCAGTGGTTAACGAATCCGACTAGGAAACATGAGGTTGCGTGTTCGATCCCTGGCCTTGCTCAGTGGGTTAACGATCCGGCATTGCCATGAGCTGTGGTGTAGGTTGCAGACGCGGCTCGGATCCTGCGTTGCTGTGGCTGTGGTGAAGGCCGGCACCTGCAGCTCCTGTTAGACCCCTAGCCTGGGAACCTCCATATGCAGCAGGTGTGGCCCTAAAAAGTGAAAAAGTCAAAAAAAAAAAAAAAGAGGAGGGGTAAAAGGCCAGGCAACACTAAAAACAATAACAAACAAAAAAATCTATTTATGGTAAAGTTATTAAAGTAACAAAAGGGAAAAATCTGCAACAGCACCATAAATTAGATGCAGTTAACCACTTTGTAATGAAAAAAAATTCCACTATGTATAGCAGTTAAATCAATCAAAGGAAGAGGCAATATCTTCACAATTCTTCATTCTGAGAGAAGGCAGCATTTTAGGCTGTCTCTTAGATAACTGTGACTTTTATGCCTCTAGGTCTTTTCATCATGTTGCATATTTATATTTTCTTTTTCTTGACTTTCATTAATAGACTTGATAGATTTGCATCCACATTATTGGTTTTTAATTTTAAAAGTTTTCAGATGCATTTGAAACTTTTTCTAATTTTATTAGGTTTGTTTTACTGCAACATTTTAGTTTCTGGAGTGGAATATTTCATTTAGTTTCATTATTTCTTATTTAATGAAAAATATAATTAAGTAAATGAATTTCATTCTTTTTAAAGTTTTAACCAGGCCTATAAGTGACTAAACAGCTATAATGAGATTACTATGATAAATAAAATCTTATTGTAGTTACTTTTAATAACTTGTGGTAGGATCTTTGATTAAGCTTCTGATGCAAAAAGTGTTTAGCAGAGTTTTTTGTTTGTTTGTTTCCAAATGATTAGACTCGTTTATCATTTTGTAATAAATTTCTGGTTTTGTTAACATTGTGAATAGAGAATTTATGATTATAACTGATCTTTTTTTGTATATGTATTGGAACAGTGTTACAAAATGCTTATTTTGCATAAGGGACACATTTTAATTTCATCTATTTGACTTAATATATTAATTATATGATTCCAAAACCATATCTATAATTTCATTCTAACTGAGCTATAAAAACATGGTGATATATGTCAGCCCAAGACTAACTGATTCTTTTTCAACTTGTTGGTTGTCTTTCAAAGTATATTCTTATATACTTTGGGGTTAGAGAATTTGGAACATAGATCCATGGCAACTGCATCTTCACTGCAATTTGTCACTTATATTAAATAATATCATTTTACAGAGATATGCTTTTGCATGATTTTACATTTAATATTAAGATTACTATCTGTTGTGTATAAAATGCTTACATATAGGCCCTTTCCCACTATTTGCCCATCTCTTTGCAATTATCCATTTTTTTTTAAATTTTGATTTTGTTGTGATTCTTAGAAAAGTTTTAAATTGAATTTTTTTAAACCAAAACCAATCTAAGCTTTGGCTTTCATTACAAGGATTCAAAAAATTTTCATTAATTTTGATAATATAAGGTGCTTTTTATGTTATTTTTAAACTATCAATAAAAAAACAGATAATTTTTTAAATCATTTATGCAGAACTCAATGACATATTTCAAAGTGAATATGTCCATGTAACTGCTACTCAGATTAAGACGCAGAACTCAATGGAACCCCTCTCATGCCCTATCCCAGTCATTAGTTATGCCGAATGTCACTGCTCAGACAACTGTCACCACAGATTAGTGTGAGCTCTAATAGAATACTGTAGTCTGTGGGCTTATGAACAACAGAAATTTATTTCTCACAATTCTGAAAGCTGGGAATTCCAGCATCAAAGTGTCAGCAGATTCTATGTTTGGATTCATAGGCATTTTTTCACTGTTTCCTAACTAAGTGGAAGGTAGGGGGCTCTCTGTAGTCTCTTTAATTAGGGCACAATCCCGCTCCTGAGGGCTCCACCCTCATGTCCTTTCTGCCTTCCAAAGGACCCACCTCCAGATACCATCATATTGGGGCTTAGCTTTCAACAGATAAATTTTACAGAGGCACAGCCTTTCAGTTCATAGCAGTTAGTTTCCCTGTTTTTAAGGTTTCTGTGTAAAGGCATCATGCATAATCTTTGGGTCTGGCCATTTATTTATTTATTTATTTATTTATTTTTTTTTTTCTTATTAGAGTCACTCCCATGGCATATGGAGGTTCCCAGGCTAGGGGTAGAATTGGAGCTGTAGTTGCTGGACTACACCACAGCCATAGCAATACTGTCTCTGAGCCATGTCTGCAATCCATACCACAGCTCAGGGCAACGCGGGATCCTTAACCCACTGAGTAAGGCCAGGGATTGAACCTGTGTCCTCATGGAGGCTAGTCAGATTCATTTCCACTGAGCCACTATGGGAACTCTGGATCTGGAATTTTAATTTAATTTTCTTTTTGTGAAAATCCTTCATGGTATTGCAGGAAGCAAGTTTGCAACTTCATTGCTGTATAATATTTAATTTTTTGACTATCACGAAGTGTTATTTCTTCACTCTATAGCAATTTTAGTCTTTTATTCCACTTTAGCCTTTTTATAGAACTTGCATAAACATCAGTGCACATTCCTTTCAATGTACAGTGTTCTTAATAGAATCCCTTTCATGCCTCATCTTGGAGAGAAAAATAATTATATATATATAGTATCTGCATATATATCTATATATCTAAATATCTCCTTAGTGCCCTTGTTAAATTTTTATCAAAATCTTGACATTTTTCCAGAGAGAGTTTACCGTATTCTACCCTAGGCATAAACGGAAACACCTCACTTCATTCTACAGGCACTGATTGTGGCTGGCTTGAAAGCTTCAGTCTCCCTTTGGTGCCTCCATGCTCCTAGGATATAGCTCTCCAAGGGTTCTGCCTGACAGACTGGGATGTTTACTAAGACCTCTGTTCTTGGCAGGCCCTAGACTCTAATTTTATCTCCTCAGTGCAGTGAGACTGCTTAAAACTCAGCTCTACATTTCAGTGGCTTTCTGTTTAGCCTCTTTTCCCCCAATTTTTTAGTTTTATTTAAGTATAGTTGTTTTACAAGGTTGTGATCATTTCTGCTGTGCAACAGTGTGATTCTGTTATACATGTACACACACATCCATTCTTTTTCAGATTCTTTTCCCATATAGATTATCACGGAATAATGGGTAGAGTTCCCTGTGCTGTACAGCAGGTCCCTGTTAGCCAGTCATTCCATATCATTCCACATCTATAACATACATATGGTAGTCCCAAACCCCCAGTCCCTTCCAGCTGTCCCCTTTGGTAACCATGTTTGTTTTCAAAGATTGTGAGTCTCTTTCTATTCTGCAGATAAGTTCATTTTTATCCATTTTTTAAAGTTCCACATATAAGTGATGTCATATGATATTTGTTTTTCTCTGCCTAACTTACTTCATTTAGTTTGATAATCTCTAGGTCCACTGGTGTTGCTGAAAATGGCATTATTTCATTCTGCTTATGGCTGGGTAGTATTCCTTTGTATATACATTTTCTTTATCCATTCCTCTGTTGATGGACATTTAGGTTGCTTCTAAGTCTTGGCTGTTGTAAATAGTGTTGCAGTGGACTTGGGATGCATGCCTCTTAACCTCTACCTTGAACAGCTTAAAATTTAGAAAATGGGAGCTCCCGTTGTGGCTCAGTGGTTAACAAATCCGACTAGGAGCCATGAGGTTGCGGGTTCGATCCCTGGCCTTGCTCAGTGGGTTAAAGATCTGGCGTTGCCATGAGCTGTGGTGTAGGTCACAGACACAGCTCAGATCCTGCGTTGCTGTGGCTGTGGTGAAGGCCGGCACCTACAGCTCCTGTTAGACCCCTAGCCTGGGAACCTCCATATGCTGCGGGTGCGGCCCTAGATAAGGCAAAAAAAAAAAAAGGACAAAAAAAATTCAGAAAATGCCTTAGGAAGGACAACCACCAATGTTAGGCTAAGCTCTCTGTCTCTCACCTGCCTCTGGAATCTTAGCCTCCCACATCCTATCTTCTTTTGTGGCCCCAGTTCTGTCCAATGATTATCTCCTGTTCTTTTAAGACGGGTAAATATTAATCACTTTGCTGTGACCCTGTGCCTCATTTGTCATCCTCTTGCCTTCAAGAATGAGACCAGAGCCCAAGGATAAAAGTGGCTTACAGAATGTGGGCTGAATCACTCCTACTTTTCTCTTCTCTTGTAGCCTCAAGTGCTGACAGCTTCACAGCTCTCCTGCACATAGACAATTTCCTTTTCTATTTAATCCAAGTTTACCAGATGTTCTTGACAGGAACAACTAATTGGAATTGAAAGTCCAGTTTCCACCTAGGTTATGCTTTCTTTTTCTTTGCTTTTTAAAAAGTTTACTCTCTCTTATACTCATTTAAATTTTTATCCTTCTTCATTTCTCCCTGTAACTTGAAAATAGCATGACCTATTCTGATTCTAGTGGTAGCTTCTTTTATGTTTTAAACACACATACTTATGCTTCTCCTTCGGTATTTATTGGTGTCAAGATAAAGGGCAGCCAAGAAATTTACTCTTCTTACTCAGAAATGTCTGGGTATTCTTCCATTGGGTTTAAAATTTTTACCAATAGATTTATTTTCCTTTGTAAGTTAAGATTTGTTTTCTCTGCCTGGATGCTGGCAAAATATCTTTTCTCAAGGTTTGCATAGATCTGGGCCTTCTGTTATTGATGTTTTGTCTATTTGTTTCTTTTAGTTCTTCCCAGCTTTGACTAATCTTGTATTAGGCAATGTTTATATTAACCTGATTGTCCATTTAAAACACTAAGTCCTCTTATGTGTAAGTGCCCCTTTTCTTTGAATGGCTGCACCTGTGACATAGGGACATTCCCAGGGACTGAATCTGAGCCACAGCTGTGACCTACACCACAGCTGTGGCAATGCTGCATCCTTTAACCCACTGTGCCTAAATGGAGATTGAACCCACACCTCCACAGAAACCCAAGTCACTGCAGTCTGATTCTTAACCCACTGTGCCACAGCGGGAACTCCACAGGTTCCTTTATGTCTAATGCTGAATCTTTTAAAAATAATTTTATTATGGTTGATTTACAATGCTCTGTCCATTTCTGCTGTACCACACAGTGACCCAGTTATACATACATATACATTCTTTCTCTTACATTATCCTCCATCATGTTCCATCACAAGTGATTAGATATAGCTCCTTGTGCTATACAGCAGGATGAGTCGTGGGTATTACAGGCCGATTTCCTCATGGTTATGGTCAGAGAAGGGAAATGAGGATAGGAAAAACTTTTTTAAATGAAAGATGTGAACGAAATATAAAACTTAGTTCCTGCTTTCAAAGCACTCAAAACCGTTTAGGCAAATGTAGCCTAAGACTTTGGTTCCCTGCCCAGCATCCATTTACCCCTCCTTTCCCACAGACAGAACCACAGCCTCCTGTGCATGCAACATAATCTCTCCACTGAGTTATAAGTGAGATCTGCTGGGTTTTCTGGGGAGAATCTTGCTTTTAATAATCAATGTAAATGAATGCATTTGATGTGGTTTTCCTCACCCACTCTTCTTTCCTGACATGAATATGAGTTTTGAATATGCCACAGCCATCTTGCAACCTTAATGTACCAATAATGAGAAAAATGTCTAGAAGATCACAGGGTGCCAGTCCTGAAAATGTGCTTCTAAACAAATGCCCTCAGCCCCTTTCCCACAGACTTCTGAGGAAATAAACCTTAACTTTCTTAAGCCACTCTAAATACAAGTTTCAGTATATGCATCTGAGACATTAGAGAAAATTAATTTAAACAACCAGGCAAGAAAAGTCATAGTGAAGAACCAAATATATGGTGTAGCTGAAAATGGCTGTGTTTTCCCGGGCGCCTTTCCATGCATGGCAGCCTTTACACAGCTCTGAGAAAAGCTCTGCTGGCCTTGGGACTCCTGCACACCTGCCTTTCCAGCCACATGCAGGTGGTCTGCACCTTCTATTAAAACCTCTCCACTTACCTCCCTGTTCGAAGCCTCTTGCTTTCTCTTTTCTAGAGACAAGGTTGAAGGTAATTAAATATGTTTCCTAGCCAGCAAAACTGGAATCAGAGGGTGGGAAGCATAGGGTGCTAAGGTTTTTTTTTTTTTTCCCTTTAAACTTTTCAAGAGAGTACGTTGTGAGATCTTGATTTTCTCTAATGATTTACCAGCGTGAAACACAAATAGAACTGCTAGAGAGTGTGCCTCCAGACAGTTTCATTTGGCGCATCAGGAATCCTGACAAAATACTAGCATGTAAGTATGTAGAAATTAAGTTCGAGAAAATAAATAAAAATAAGAACGCAATAATCATCGGGACTTCATTTTTTTCCCCCTTGGCATTGTAGAATCCTGGAATCTCAGAGTTTATAGCACAGGGGGAATCAACTTTATGTTCTGAATTATTAGATTAATTTTACCTGGATTTATTATAATTATTGATCCACAATGATGCTAGGCATTCAAAGGAAAATGAATATGTAAACTGGATACAGATGCCTTGGTCTTTGTACCTTTGAAATTTCTATAATCACTGTGATAACAAGTGGCAGGAGAATTTTGCCATAAAGTCTATTTTGGATCTATAATGAAGCCCAACTCATTTGGAGGCTCTTTTCATGCAAATGGAATTTTCTGGGGGAAAAGTCAATACTAATCACCTTGTTCTTTCCATACATACACAGCATGTTTCTCATTTTTGAACCTCTCATTTATTCATTGATTGTTTTGAGCATGTAAATACATTAGATACTGATTTTCATAATTGAATTACCTTCTTCCCATTACCTCCCACACCTAGTAATTCCATCTTATCATGCAATGTATGCATTGATCAGAACTCTAAGTTTTAAGTAGATGACCTGCAAGTTGTGTTGGCTTAAGCATTAACCCCCACCCCCACTCCCCACACACACACACACACAAAGATTTACTGGCTCACATAATATAAAAAGGTTAAGATTTCTCACTGAGCCAAATAGGAGTCAGGGACTCAACATTCACCAAGCCCTCCCTGCTCCTTGTCACCAAGGACTTACTCTAGGCGTCATCATTTTATCAGAATTCTCAGTCTGTGGTTCTGGAGTAGAACTAGCCTGCAAGCCATTTCTGCATTCAGAAGGTGGGCGTAGGTTCAGGTGCTATTGAAGTTAACCCGTATTGCTATAGGTGTGCTGGCTTACCTTGTTGGCAGGTTCATTACCAGGCACGCTGCCTCTGGTAACCTTCTCCATCCACCAACCCTGTGTTTAGTCTGTGAAGAAGGGCACCAAAACCTTAAAACTGAAATCTTGGAGGTATCTCATCATCCTAGGTTCCAGACCATCTCATACCTCTTCTTTGTCCTTTCTCTATGGAATTTCACTTCCCTCTTTCCCTCCTGACTCCCTGCTGTGTGGACTTTAAGCCCCAGTGTGGTGTCCTATGCAGAAATGACAGTCATGCAGAAACTATTTAACCAGCTCCTACAATCAGCTACCTATGATCACCTCCTTAGTCTAGATCACTCCAAGGGATTTTGCTTCTCTAATTAAACCCTAACTGATAAATTTCCCATTTGTAATTAAAAATGATAATAATAATGTTTTACTTTCAATGTTTGTTGAATTAATATGATAAATGAGGTTGTTCCTGGTACACAACATACTTTCATTTACAAACCCTTTTATAATACATCCTCCTATCTATCCATAGGTTTATTCTATATATCCATTTATCTATCTATATGGCTAAGCACCATTTTTAAATGTTTATGAAAACAACTGTAAATAAGGTAAAGGACTCTCTTAAACATGCACTTGCAGTCAAGTGGAACATGACAGCAGACCTGGGTCAATAACATTTTGCGACTAACTTCCAGCATGGGGAAATGAAGACTAGCTTTTCTAGCTGAAAGTACTGGAGAATTTTAAGTTGATGTAGAGTAATTACCTGGGCAGTGAAGCAGCATGAAGCATTGTAAATGGCTGCATCAGAACACTGATTGGGAGTCAGCTGATTTCTTGGATAAATTTTTCCATGAGATCTCAACCTCAATATAACAAAATATAGGATAATTTTCTTCCCTTCCTTCAACCAATATCCTTCCTAGAAATATTTTATTTATTTTTGTATATCTTTTGACAGGCTATATATATGCTTGATCCAACTTATCCATCCACATCCTGCTTGACTCCTTCATTAAAGTATCATTGCAAGTGTTTGCCATGATTCCTGGTCTTAGTTCTATTTACCACTGGACTGTAACTCACGCAGAAGCTCCTGTAAGGCTCAAGGTCATGACACAGAAGAGATGAGAGTCAGTTTGCTGCAGTTTCTCTCCTGGCTTTGCCCATTCACTCTCCTTTCAGTCTTTGAGCTGCCCTTTCTTGCCAAGCATAGTGGAACAGTGCCCCTACCCCATGAATATCCTTTTCCTACATTCTTTTCAGAGATCTCTCATACTTCCCATGGCTCATATCTTTCTCTGACTTTCAGGCACATACCTTTGAGGAAAACTGCCAGAAGCAAATGTCATCCTTTTTCTTTTATCAATAGCCTTTCAGAGTTTGCACAAGTGACTTGCTTCTCAACTGCTGCTGAGTAGAGAGAGCACAGAAGGATTTTACATGGAAAGTAAGAGCAGAGAGACTCTGCAACTCTCTGAAACACAATTCCCAGGATGTGCATCCTGGGAAACTTGTGCTAAGCATGGAAATGAATGGTGGCAAGTTAAGTGGCTGCTCGGTGTTCTGAATAATAGTTCTCATGTCTGAATCAAAGAAGAGGGAGGTAAAAGAAATGATTCACTGAGTTACATATTCATTTAATCAACATTGTGTGTCTACTCATGTTTGAGATATATGAACAAGACTTGATTCCTGGCCTCATGGTACCTACACTCTAGAAGGAAAGACAACCAGAAAACACCTAAAAAGACAAATAAAACAAATATAAATTCTAATAAGTTCTAAGCAGGTGTGAAAAGAGTTGTAACTGGGAGGAGGATGAAGAAGACTCCTGTCTTAATTAAAGTCACTGTAGCCAGCTTCTGAAAGGAGGTGACATTTAGCTGAGTCAAGAAAAATGAGCAGACAGTCTTATGAAGAATGTTAGTTTTAGATATTCCTAATATCCTTCTTTTGAGCCTGAGGAGGGACCCTATAATCGAATTCCTTTAGGACCTTCTGTTACCTGACTGTGCACTCTGTCTGCTGTCCCATCTGTTAGGCCAGCTGTTCACAGCCAAGAAGTTGTAACTAATTGTGCATCTATTTCTTCCAAAGAGACAAGAATCCTTATCATTAATGATATCCATACTGTGTACCTACAATGTACAAGAAGTCACTGAGCTGGACACATTGATAAATGAATTAAAGTTATAAAATATACATCTTCATATCAAGAAATGACCTTGATCATTCCATACAGGGAGGAGGGGGGTCCAGGATATTTTGGAGAAGTAAAAATCTATTATTCATAAGAAAATAATGTGCTTTCCTAAGACCACACTACTCATTGATCAATGTGATAAAATATATAATATTAGCATCAATTTATGGTTCCCCAATGGGTAACCGTTTCAGCTCAACAGATTTTTTTCTTTAACTGACTACTCTGCACCTACCAAGATAGGATCTTGAAATAAGAGAATATTTAAGATGATGTTTTGGCTTTTGAAAGATGTGTAGACAGACTTTACTATTAACAACAATGTATTCAACAAAAGTGCCAATATTACACATATTGTAGCTTTTCTTGGAAAATTATAGAGTCACACACACATTTATTTTCTGTGTTGTTTATCCATAACCTCCTTATCTTCCTTGTCCCCACTACCTTTTCCTTCAAAGTAAAATTCTTATTCTCAGCCCCTAGTTCTACAAGGCAGTGTGCCTGCTGTGACATTCATCTGCCTGAACACAATAGGCATTTTCAGCAGAAAGTATGGAATAAATAGAAAGGCAATGGGAAGGGAAAGAAGGTGTTTATTAGATGCTGTTGAATGAGCATAGAGAAAGAAAGCGAATCAGTGGCAAGTGGCATTGCTTGAAACAAGCATCACGATAGCACTACGTCTTAGATCTCTCTCTCCCCACACCTCTGCCCATGCACAGAAGCAGGCACATGTGTGCACACCCACACTCGCCTTTGCGTCCCCTTCCCCTGGAGGCAGCTGGAGCATCTCTATAGGCTTTATTTTAGCTCAGGGGGGATTATCTGGTTTGCAATCAATAGGCTTAGGAGATGGGCAAACCTGGTTTGAAATCTCAGTCTACCAAGAGGGAGTAGTGTGGGGTAAGGCACCAGCCCACCATTAGCACTGGATGAATGGTCCCCGTTGTTTTAGGTGAATGGAGAGGTATAGTTCTTGGAAGGTAATAGGCTAAGTTAACTATGAGATTCAACTAGAACATTTTGAAAAGCTTGCTGAAATTGCACAAAAATGCTTTTAAAATGTTTGAAATACATAGATGAACTCTTAAAAATGAAATGGCTGTGAATTTCATCCAGAAGTGAAGAGGGAACTGAAATTGGGAGTAGTGAGCCTTTGGAGTTCCCTGGTGGCTCAGTGGGTTAAAGATCTTGTATTGTCACTCTTGTAGCACTGGTTACTGCTGTGGCATGGGTTCAGGCCCTGGCCCAGGAGGGAACTTCTGCATGCTGTGGGCACAGCCAAAAAAAGAAAAGAGCAGTGAGCATCTGAATTGATAGTTTTGCCATCACGGGTGAGAGATGGAAGGGGGCAGCTATGAGGCTGAAAGTAGGCATTAATTTTGGATTTTGAAGTCTCTAATGGGAAGGTTGAAGAGGCCTGGGTTTGTGAGAAATATGGGATTTATACTAAGGTTCCTTTATAGGTCCAGTGACCCTTGTAGGCCTTACTCTGTGTAAGTGGAGAAGAGAAAAAAAAAATCTAGAAACCTGCACAAGAATAGGACAAGTACACACTACATACCACTGAAAACTGGAAGTGAATGAGGAAAGGCTAAGAATATTAAGATATTATTAGCCTTAATTATTAAGGCTAATAATAAAGAATATTATATTAATAATAATATTAATGTATGAAAGATATAGAAATTTACAAATCTGATAAAGCTGAATTTTTGGAAAATTTATGTGGAAATAGGCAATTTTATGCATAGTTAATGTGAGTAAATTGACACAGTCATTTAGAGAGTAATTTGATAATATCTAGTAAAGATAAAAATCAACATACCTGAAAACCCAGCAGTCCCAAGTACTCCATAGGTGGGCTCTCTGGAGGAACTCTCACACATACATAAAATGTTGCAATAGTACTCATTGTAGAAATGTTGATGAGAGTAGAAAAATTTAAATACCCTAATTTTAACCACAGTTAATAAACTGATTTGTTCATATGTTGGAGTAGTCCATTTTCATTAAAATGTGTGACCTATATTTGTATGAACCAATGGAAACATAATTTTGGAGTGGCATAAACATTGGTATAAAAGGACAGAACAATGAATGATAAACATCCCAGCCACAGGAGCCAACTTTCTCTAGAGAGGGAGGAAGGGAAGGGAAGAGATAGGGAGGAAGATAATCTATTGTTATCCTTCTCTTAAAACATAAAGGAGAGATGAAACCATTTGGCAGAATTCAAATGCCTTTCTCATCATGGTTTTGGATGCACAAATGGCTGTGATATAATTTCCTGTGATTTTCTGTATTTTTGAAATAACTCATTATTTTAAATTAAAAGAATACAATAAGTGAATGAAAAAGGTAGATTAGTAAGAGGAATTTGCATCTTGGAGTCACGTCAATTTTATATTTAGCCCAATGTTACACAATAGTATAATTAAAATGAAGACTGTCTAGTGATATTTCCTTTGCCATGTCATTCTAAATACTACGGATTGTCTATATAAATGACTTAGGAAAGCTTATTGTAGATGCTATCAGCAAAATAGCAAATTACTCCTGCTGTAGAGAATTTGGAGACATAGTTTTCTGAGTGCAGTCAGCATTCTTTCCTAACATGTGCTATTAAGAGACATCTGACGGTAAATCTCTTAATATCACTTATGTCTGTATTTGTGGCTTAGCTCCCAAAGAGTAAATTTGAAAACATCCTGATGAGGTGCACTGTTGAATTAACCAAACTCTTCCTAAGTGGTGTATTTGGAAGTGGACTGAGAAGACTGCAAGTTCTAAGGTTTGTGCTAAATCCATAGACACGGTTCTTATATTTGTTAATTATTCTTACATCTCCCTATCCTGAGTAGGTTCTTAATGTAAAGAAAGGACAGGTCCATGAGACCTGTGTTAAGACAACCATAATTCTTAGAACTAGCTTCAAAACACCCTGAAAATAACTCTATTGTAGTGCTGACCACAAACACTGAGAATATTGTTTATTTATCTGATTAATCCATGGGTCATGTAATGCATTTTTTTAAAAAAACAAACTTTTTATTTAAAATAAACTATCTAGAATTTACAGTGTGTGGGCTATGGATGTATGAGATCCAACATTTACTCACCAGCAACTTAGAGATTAGTACCATCATTCAAAACCCTAGATGCAAACTGAAAACATTTCAGGAGGTATATGTATGTATGTGTAGACATATATGTTTTCTCTCTCCCTAGAGTATTCTAAAGTTCAGGCAAGACAGAGAAAATCAATGGATTACATTTGTACGTAAGTAATAATTGACAGGAGTTGTACATCTTGGTTGAAGTGAACAGTGCACATTCAAGGTTAATTTCAGTTCTGCTGACTATACCTATGGATATATGTATATGTGATTTTTAAGACCATGTTTAGAGCAGTTTCAGCTTAGAGGAAATTTGAAAGTACAGAGATTCTTGTATATATCCTTACTTCCACAGATGCATACCGTTCTCCATTATCAGCATCATTCACCAAAATGGTACATATTTTTACCAAGGATGAACCAACATTGACATGCCATAATCACTCAGAGTCCATAGCTGACCCTACAGTTCACTCTTGGTGTTATTAATTCTCTGGGTTTGGAGAGATATATGTATATAATGACATATATCCATCATTACAATATCATACAGATTTTTTTTTTTTTTACTGACCTTAAAGTCCTGTGCTCTGCTTATTTCTCTCCTCCTCTTCCTATGGCTACAATCCCTGATTTTTTTTTCTTTTTTTGCTTTTTAGGGCCACACCTGTGGTATATGGAGGTTCCCAGGCTAGGGGTCAAATTGTAGCTACAGCTGCCAGCCTACGCCACAGCCACAGCAATGCCACATCTGAGCCATGTCTGTGACCTATACCACAGCTCACAGCAACCCCGGATCGTTAACCCTCTAAGCAAGGCCAGGGTTCAAACCCACAACCTTATCGTTCCTAGTCGGATTCGTTAACCCCCGCACCACAATGGGAACTCTGACAATCCCTGATCTTTTTAAGCTGTCTATAGTTTTGCCTTTTCCAGAATGTAATATAGTTGAAATCATACAGTATGTAGATTTTTCATGTTGGCTTCTTTCAGTAGTATGCATTCACGTTTCTTCCTTGTCTTTTCATGACTTGATAGCTCATTTATTTTTAGCACTGAATGATAGTCCATTGTCTGGATGTATCACAATTTGTGTATCTATTCACCTACTGAAGGACATCTTTGTTACTTCCAAGTTTTGGCAATTATGAATAAAGCTGCTATAAATATCCATATGTGCTTTTTGTGTGGAGATAAGTTTTCAGCTCTTTTGGGTAAATAATAAAGAAGTTGACTTCTGGATCATATGGTAGGAGTATGTTTAGATTTTTTAAGAAACCACCAAACTGTCTTCCAAAGTGAATAATATTTTGCATCCCCAAAAATCAAGGAATGAGACTTGCTATTGTTCCACATTCTTACCAACATTTGCTGTTGTCAGTATTCTGTATTTTGGCCATTTTAAATAGTTGCATCTTATATTAATTTGCATTTCCTTGATGGTATATGACATGGACATCTTTTCATATGCTTATTTGTCATCTCTTTATCTTCTTGTGTGATGTACCTGTCAAGGTCTTTGACCAATTTCTTAACCAGGTTATTCATTTCCTTATATCGATTTTTAAGAATTCTTTGTATATTTTAGAGTATGGTCCTTTATTAGATGTGTCTTTCTCAGATATTTCCTTCAAGTCTCTGTCCTGTTTTCTAATTCTCTTGATATTATATTGTTCAATGCATACATTTTTAATTTTAATGAAGTCCAGCTTATAAAATTATTTCTTTTATGGATTGTCTTTGGTATTGGATACAAAAAGGAATCACCGGATTCCCATTGTAGCTCAGCTGGTTAAGGATCTGGCATAGGCTGTATGAGGATGCAGGTTTGATCCCTGGCCTTGCTCAGGGGTCAAGGATCCAGCATTGCTGCAAGGTGTGACAGCAGTCACAGACATGGCTTGGGTATGGTGTTGCTGTGGCTGTAGCATAGGCCTGCAACTGTAGCTCTGATTTGAGCCCTAGCCCAGGAACTGTCATATGCCACAGATGTGGTCATAAAAAGAAAAAAAAATTAAATAAAAAGGCATTGGCATACCCAGGATTATCTAGGTTTTCTGCCATGTGATCTTCTAATACTTTTATAGTTTTGTAGTTTCGGTGTGGGCCTATGAGCCTTTTTTAAGTTAATTTTTGTGAATGAAGAAAGATCTATATCTAGATTCATTTTTTTTTTTTTACTGTAGAAATCCAGTAGTTCAGGCGCCATTTGTTGAAAAGAGTATCTTTGCTCCATTGTATTGTCTTTGTTCTTTTTCCAGAGATCAGTTGACTATATTATGGGTTCTCTAGTCTTTTCTGTTGATCTGTTTTTCTCTTCTTTCACCAATATCACACTGCCTTGATTACCGTAGTTTTATAGTGTCATAAAGTCCACTATTGTCAATTTCCAGCTTTGTTCTTCTCCTTCACTGTTGTGTTGGCTTTCCTGGGTGTTTTGCCTCTCCAAATAAACTTTAGAATCAGTTTGTCTGTATCCTTAAAATAATTTTCTGGAATTTTATCTCGGATTGCATTGAATCTATCAGTCAGAGTGGGAAGAACTGACGTCTTGACAATATTGAGTCTTTCTATGCATGAACACAGATTATCTGTGTTTATTTAAATCTTATTTGATTTATATATAATCAGAGTTTTATAGTTTTTCTTGTATAGGTCTTAAACATATTTTGTTAGATTTGTACCTAAGTATTTTATTGGGGGTGCCAGAGTAGATGGTATTATGTTTTTAATTTCAAATTCCACTTGTTCTTTGTTGGAATATAGGAAAACCTTTGACTTTTTATAGTGGTCTTGTATCTTGTAACCTTGCCATAATCACTTATTATTTTTCATAGATTCATTAGGATCTTTTACATAGACAATGTGATCTTCAAACAAAGACAGCTTTATGTCTTCCTTTCCAGTCTGTACACCTTTTATTTCTTCTTCTTGCCATATTGCATTTAGTAAGAACTTTCAGTACAGTGTTGAAAAGGAGTAGCACAAGGGGATATCCTTGCCTTGTACCTGATCTTAGAGAGGAAGCTATAGATGCGACTTTAACCAGCTGAACTATACTCTTTTACCCTTTATTGCATACTGCTTCACAAAGATAGTGAATCATTCTGTAGTGTTGCATTGGATTCTGAAGAATAAAAGAACATCTACTCTATATTCCTGCTTCCAAGTGTGGCAATTTTTCAAACACCCAGGCCCAGGACTTTTCTTTTAGGCCTTTAGTTTTATAGTGATCTCTTCTCTCATGCAGCTGAGATTTCTGGGAGAATGTAGGAACCTTAAAAATGAGCCAGTGAGATTCAGCCAGAACAGCTATATTTTTACAGGCAACTGTGGCGAACTAAGATGCCCTCCCCTCGGCTTGTGTGTTTTTTTATATATTGCCTAATCATTTTGACTACCCCCATTGTCCTCCAGATTCATCCTTTCGGAATCCTTTGAGAATAATTAGTCCATCTCCTTCTTGTTCTCATTCCTCCTTTACAGCTTCCAAAGCTCTTTTTGTTCTGAAACAGGAGTGATTCCTGGGGTTTTGCCTCCTTTTGGAGACTGTCTGAATGGCTCTGTTCATTGATTTTTCTGGCTGTGGCATGGCTGATCCAAAGGTCCCTTTAGTCCAAGTCTGTTCTACCTCCAGTGTTAAGGTACAGAACAGTGTCTCCTTCCTTCTTTCCTCCATCCTTCCTTCTTTCCTTCGTTCCTTCCTTTCCCTACCCCCCTTTCTCTCTTCCTTTCTTCCTTTCTCCTGAGTGCTAGGGAAAGCACAGTGTTATAGTTACTCAAATGTCCATTCTCTTGGTAGGGCCAGCTTCTGTGGCTGTATAGACTGGGCACTGCACAGCCCCAGGAAAGATATTTAAATAGACCTTGATGTGAATGGAATTTTAGAGTTGTGCAATGTGACATCCATACTTGGGGGCCTATATCTCACAGTTGGGAGGCTTCTATGAGCTTTTAACTAAGAATGTTCTACTTGGGGACCTTTAATTGTCTGCACACATATATAGAAAATTCAGATCCTGGGCATTATCACTATTTCTTTCCTTTTCATAGCTATCTAAAGGATCGGGTTATAAACTATGTACTAGCATTAGCTTTTCCAAAGTTCTTGAAATGATACATTCTCATTCCACATTAGACTCCTGCAATAATAGAATGTTAGGATTTAAAAAGCCCTGGAGACCAGCTGGTATAGTACCTCTATTTTATAAAGATGTTGTAAGCTACAATGAATGTCATGTAGATTTTTTTTAACTTATAAAATTGCAGTGTCTAGGACCAATGTGCCTCTTTCTCATTAGGATGTATGATTATATTAAATGTGGGTTTATAGGCCATTTTGAAAAATCAGTTGTCTCTGAAATAAGAAATAACATAAATATGATGGAACCCCTGTAACTGGAGAACTGGAGTGGCAGTTTAATGTGGAAGATGTGTCCTTAAGTTATTTTACAGTGGATTAACAGAGAACCTAGATTCTCTACAATTTCTTTTTAAGTGTTAAAAACTGACCCTAATTTTGACTAGATACTTCATTAATATTCATTTGTATATAATTGCCTTAATTTTAGTGATAATGACTTCAGCTACCAACTGTTTGATTGATGGAACTTGCATCTTCTCTGGAAAAGAGCTAAGATATAAAAATCACACCATTCATGCATGCCTGGTATTTTTAGCTGCCTTTAATTACTAACCAGCTAAATAAGCATGCAAACCATGCTGTGATTGATAGGATCTCTTGGTTGAAGTGATTTTTTTCCTCAGAATTTGGAAGATGCTTGAATCAATTGAGTGCTAAAAATAACCAATGAAAGCTGAATCTTCCAGAATCAGGATGCTCTTGAATAAAGCATCGTATGAAAAGGGGGGCATTAACCTGCAGTCTTTAAGACATTCTGACTGAAAAAAGAACCAACAGAAAGTTCTCATTGAGTGCAGCTGCATGCAAAAAAAAAAAAAAATGTCTGCACTGTGACAAATCCTTATTTACTGAAGGTATGCTGAGTAGCGTTATGGAAGGAACAAAAGGAGACATAAACTGAAAAGGGCAGGAAAAGGCACAAGATGGAGAGTGTGGAATGTTCGTTTAAGCCCTGAGATAGAGGGCTAAGACTGCCTCCTAGTTCAGAGCTGTGTCAGCCCTGGATGGATGAGAGCATTTCCCGTAGCACAGTGCAGTGCTGATGAGGATCTAATGCAGAGGTCTTTGGATATATCTTTTCTGTGAAAATAAAAATGCATTCAAACTGGGCACATTACAATGATTTAAAAAGCAACTGCAACAACAACAACCAACTAACCAACCAACAAACAAACAGAAACAGTGATTTATCTCAAGAGGGTAGCTCTAGCCTGGAATCCACTTGGCTAGAAAATGTTTCCAGACACTTTCTTGGTTCATAATAAACAAAATTAATCTAAAGAAACATATTAATCGAATGTTGCCACCCTTGGAAAGCAATGTTACTGTATTGAATGTCTAACATCTGATAGACTTAAGAGTTTCCTTTTGGTACCTCCTACATCCCTTAACATTCTGTCCTCACTGCCTGACCCTAGCTTATCACTGACAGATATCTCTCTTTCTTGTACTTTCTCTCTCTCTTTTTTTCCCTTGGCTAAAGTCCTAGATCCCAGTGTCATATCGCGGGCCAAAAATCTCTAAGATAACCTACACACCATAATATTCTTTCCTCCAGCCATTCATAACCTCTGTCTGCATGGTGCTTTTGTAAGGGTTAGGAGAAAAGCAATCTGCTGATTTAAATTCACACTCTGACTGTTCTTCTTCAATAATAGCTGGACTTTTAAAGAAAGTATGTTTTAATACCTTATGAATCCACAGTGGATACATTTAGGAGATATTAAAGGCAAGACCAAGAAATAAGTTTAAGATTATTTTTTCCTTAAATACATCACCTAAGAGACTCAACAGGGCAACATAGGGAGGGAGACACAAAAGGGAGAAGGCATCTCTGCTTGACCTATCAATTCCTGTATCATAGTATCAGTTTATTTGTGTAAGACTGTGGGCATTCACTGGCTTTGAGGGGAACCTATCTAAAGGCTGGAGGGCAAATATAATGAGCAGGTGTAAAGTCTTCATCAGTCTTTCCATGAGCTGGCCTCTAGCCCGATGGCACACATTGACTGTCTTCTCATCATTAATTCTGTAAAAGTGGGGATTCATGATTGTTTTCCTCTTTCTTGTCTCAGAGAAACTATAAAATATAGAGTTAGAGGGGGGAGGTGAAGGAGAAAAAGGCTAACAATATAAAAATAAACAAACCATTGGCAAAAATAAAACTATTTATTATGATCTCCATGCATGATTTTCAAGGCTTGATTCCAAGGAGGATGACCCTGACCCAGTGAAATGGGCTCAGGGCCTGCCCATTTGTATGCAGGAGGAAGTGTTCTCCCAGGGACCTGTCACCAGTGCTTTCTTTATCATACTTTTACTGACTCCCTGACTCTTTCACTGTGTTCCATTCTTCCCTCTATCTAGTGAAAGTAGCCCTAACTTCTTTCATTGTAGCATACACTAAAAGAAAAAAGAGAGAAACAACAATAAGAGTGAGATGTTATATTTTAGAGCCTCTGAAGGCCACGTGGAAAAGAAGGGAAGCTGAGATTATGTAAACATATGGAGAAAACTGAGTTGCTCATGCACTTGGTTTCTTTTATTTATATGCTTCCTTCTGTTCCAAGTGGTCTTACTGGGCTGTGAACACCTGATGACTCTCATACTGTGCCAAGGTGTTTTCTTCCTGGAACCAGAGCTGGGGTATGACAGTGTTTTCAGGTGACAGATAAAAATGGGAAATTAAATCTTGAAGCCATGGTTTGTTGTCTACATCAGCTCAGAGCTGGCTAAGTCAGGACTCTTCTAGCCCCTAGCCCTGCTGGGCTGGCAAGGGAGAGCAAGTAACTACTCTTCCTAGGGTGGACTTCCTGCCTGCATTCTCTTGTTTGCACATGGCAGTCACTGGCATCTGCCTCTTCCATAGGTCCTAACTCATGGCCACAGAGACTCCTGGAACTAAGGAGGGCAGAAAACATGAACACCCGTCTGTCCTCAAGGTAATCTCTACACTGAATTTAAGTGTAGTAGCTATTAGGAGAGGAAAGTAAATGATACGGAAGGTGCTCAGTAAATATTTGTGGAATGAATAAATGAATGTAGACCATATGTCTCTCCAGAGGTGGTAGAATGGAGTTTGTTAAGCAGAGGACTTTTCAGAAGAGGAAATAATAGGACTTCTCATTGGCCAGACTCTATGCTAGGTATTTGCACATGTCACCTCACTTAATATTCAGAACAAGCCAATTAAGGTTAGATTTATTATATAAAAATTGCAATTTCACAAGGGAAAAAAATGAGAGCTAAAGAAATTAAGTAAGCTCCCCAGATAACTGGAGAGTGTGGGTGTGAATCCATTTTTGTCTGATGACAGTTCTTTATTTTTTCACTACTATATTGTCTCCACACAGATCGAGCCTATCCACACCCTGCCTTTTACTACTTCTGAAATGCTTTTTCCCACCTTCCTGTGTTGAAGTTCTTTCTATCTGTTTATGCGGGAGGCAGCTGAAACATCGTCTGTTTGACAAGCTTTTCCTGATTCTCCAAGCACATAAGAATTCCACCTCTTCTCAATCACATGGTACTTACCTATGTCATAACTGCACACCCTGCCTTGAGTCAGTCATTCAGCTATAGCTTTGTAAACAGGAACAGCGGTAGACCATACCATCCCTGAGGAACTATGTTCTATTCCTCTTTGCCTCTGCTTCCATAGAGTGACTACTACTAAGTCGTGCAAAATGTATTTTAAATTGAATCAAGTTAGAGAATCTGGTAATTTTTTTGTTATTGCTTATATTATTTATTAGATTTTTAGATTCAAATGATTATAAACTATTCCTCGGCTTTAAGGAGAGATTATAAAATCACCCCAGTTGGTCTATGTCTATAACTTTATGAGAGTGCTGAGAAAATGTGGAGGTAATCACTTTAGGGAAACTTTATGCATATAAAGCTCATGAATCAATTCATGTCTGTTGGTGCCATGTGACAAGAAATAGTGAAATCAGTAAGAGAGTGTTTTCAAACAAGGTTTTGAATGAATAAATAGTTGTTGCAAGAGATTCGTGAAAGCACAGGTGATATTTAACCACGTTAAATATAATATTACCCCTTCCTATTTAAAATCAACTACGCTCTTTGTTCATATAATACTACTTAGTTACAGCTATCTGGGTAGAAGGAAGACAAGCAGTGACTTAAGTTTCAGGGGTAAGGGAAGGTTATCTTGATTGAAGCGTTTAGTCTTTTTTTCCCTCATCTCCCAATCTCAGTTATGGAGTATAATAAATTACCTTCCTGCCCCAAGTAGAATTATTAGTATGGAACTAATATTACTCACCTGCTCTAGTGCCCTAACACACTAAAAGCTTAACAAATATGTTCTCTCACATATTGCATATTCTTCCCGAGGGGGAGAAATTTCATGTGATGTATATTTTCCTAAAGGGATGGAGGTAGAAGGAATCTTGCAAGACTCTTATGCCTATTTAGTGGCAGGCTGTTGCTTCCTTATAGCTGAGGGAAAATTTGTAAGTGTTCCATTGAGGATCATGAGTCTTTCATGATGTAATGGAGTCCAGGCAATGTAAGAGAGGAAGAGGCCATTTCTGTATTCAGTTAAGCCATGTGAATCCAGCTTGCTACATCTTAGGGTGATTGAAGAGACATTAAGAACACTTTCCTATACATTGGGGCAACTGACTATTTCCAGAACCTTAGACATTTTCATCTTCCTGTGTTATCTTCCCAAGATCTGTCATCTCTAAAAGTTGAGATCTCATCGATTCCTAAGTGTAATATACATTGTTATTATTTGTCTTAATGGAAAACAACTCCTCTGTGCTCCTCACATACACATTTTTCATTGCTGTGAAATAAGTCATTTCTCCCTCTCATCATCCTTAATCATCCTTCATTAATCTTTCTTACAATATTTATGAGGTTCCACTTTGAGTTACAGGTGATCTTGTTTGTGTGTGCGCGTGCATGTGTAAGCATGTATGTTAGCTTCTTTTGGAGACAGCAGGAGTAAGATCTGTTCTCAGTTATCTGTGTAACCTTCATAATTGCTCTAAATATATAATGAAGAATGAAGAAAAAATAAAAAATATGAGAAGAAAAATAAAAAGAAAAGAAAAGACCCAAAGAAGGCTCTTCAGTGTTCTTTTCTCTGGACTTATTAGCTCAGGAAACAAGATGTAGAAAAAGGTATCTTAAGTCAGGCATGCTGGATTCATACTTTTTACTTTTTTTTAATTTTGTGATTTTTATTTTTCCATTGTAGTTGATTTACAGTGTTCTCTCAATTTCTGCTGTACAGTAAAGTGACCCAGTCATATATATATTTTTTTCTCACATTATCCTCTATCATGTTCCATCACAAGTGACTGGATGTAGTTCCCCGTGCTATACAGCAGGATCTCATTGCTTATCCACTCCAAATGCAATACTTTGCATCTATTAACACTAAACTCCAGTCCATCCCACTCCCTCCCCCTCCCCCTTGGGAACCACAAGTCTCTTCTCCAAGTCCATGAGTTTCTTTTCTATGGAAAGTTTCATTTGCACTGTATATTAGATTCCACATATAACTAATATCATACACTTTTGCCTTTCTCTTTCTGACTTAACTTCACTTAGTATGAGAGTCTCTTGTTCCATCCATGTTTCTACAAATGGCATTATTTTGTTCTTTTTTATGGCTGAGTAGTATTCCATGGTGTATATATATCACATCTTCTTAATCCATTCATCTGTCGATGTACGTTTGGGTTGTTCCCATGTCTTCGCTGTTGTGAAAAGTGCTACAATGAACATACAGGTGTATGTGCTTTTTCAATGAAAGTTTTGTCCAGATATACATCAAGAATGGGATTGCTGGGTCATAAGATAGTTCTATATTTAGTTTTGTGAAGTACCTCCATACTGTTTTCCACAGTGGTTGTACCAATTTACATTCCTACCAGTAGTGTAGGACAGTACCCTTTTCTCCACACCCTCTACAGCATTTGTTATTTGTTGAGTTGTTAATGATGACCATTCTGACAGGAGTGAGTGGTATTGATTTGCATTTCTCTAATGATTAGTGATGTTGAACAATTTTTATATGCCTGCTGGCCATCTGTTTGTCTTCTTTGGAGAAATGTCCGTTTAGGTCTTTTGCCCCTTCTTCAGTTGGGTTGTAGGTATTTTATTTATTTATTTTTTTTGCTGTTGAGTTGTATAAGTTGTTTGTATATTTTAGAGATTAAGCCCTTGTGATTCATATTCTAATGCTGTATCTTACTAGGTGTGTGATCTTGGACAATTTACTTAACCTTTTGGGAATGTAGTTTCTTTTCTAGAGAAATGAGTTTAATAAAACCTAAGTTGTGGGGTTGTTTAAAGATTATGAGATTCTGGTGCGTTATGAATCACACAGGACATATCGTTAGCAGTCTATAAATGGTAAGGATGTTGCATTAACCGACCTGTTTCTATTAAACCAACTAATTGAGTTCATTTTTTCTTTATCTAAAGCATAATCCCTTAATAGAATGGGCTTTCCCAGCCCCATAACTAAGAAATTAGGATTGCACGAATTTGTGTTAAAATATATGGCAAAATACAGTAAACTTCAGGATACTGGAAAACAGCTTTACTGTGAAATTCATATTTAGTGTAAGGGGAGAAGAATATATCACCTCACAATATGCCACTTTGGCATGTGGATTATTTTGAGCTGAAGGGAATCAAGAACCAACAGACTCTGAAAACAATAGCAACAATGACAAGTATTTTACCTCTTCCTTAACTACCTAAGAGGATTTAGATAGAGAGCCTGGGCCAGAAAGGGAGCTATTTCTAGAGATAACTTTTTTTTTCTTTTCTCCAATCTGAAAGACTTATGTGGAATGACAAAGCAAACAACTGATTATCAAGCATTTGTTTTGCCTTCCTGTGAATTTCCCTTCTCTGCTTTGAAGCTCCAGGCCCCGTCCCATTCCTTAGCTCATAATGGCACATACACTTCAACTGCCTACCTGACTGCCTTTGTCCCTCATATTTTTATGGCACTCACATACATGTGAAGTTAAATTCCTTTTTCTCCTGTCAATCTGTGTTATGTCCATTTAATTCTTAGAGCACCCAGAGAACCTAGAAGAGAAGAAGGAAAATTTTTTCTGCTCCTACAAATGAATGTCATTATTAGACCCTAATATGGACCCTTTTGTGGGAAAGCAGGAACAACAGGCAGGTTGACTGTTCAGATTGAGTTAATTCTAAAGAATTAGGATGATCTTTTTGTAAGGAGATTCTATTACCTCTTTCCTAAAAAGCAGAACAATTCACTTGTGTCTCTGCCCCATTTTGTTTTGCCTCTTAATAGAAGCTGTGGGAAGAGTAGCCTTTTGATTTCTCCAAAAAGAAGATACATTTGTTTAAACTAGCTAAATCAGAACACAACTGATAGCAAATAACAAGAAATCCCAACTTAAATTGACTTTTACAACAAGGAAACCATGATCTCAAATAATAAGAAGTTCAAGGCTGGAGCAGATTCTGTGCAAAGTGGGTCAGGTATTTGGCTCCAAATATCTGTTTCACTTGTTTATTTTCCCAAGTGATAGCCTCACTCTTGGGTAGCTTGGTGACTGGAGCAATTTCGAGCATCAAACCTTGTCCTAATAACATCCAAGGGGTGAAGAGATGAACATGTCTCTTTCTGTGTCTTCCAAATAAGACTCTACAGACTTTCAAATCTCATTGACCAGAGTCAGGTCACATGCCTACTGTAAGCCAATCTGTGGAAATGGATGAGAATGTTTAGTGTAGACAAATCTGCTTGGGGACCTGAGTCTTTATGAAGTAAAGAAGGGTGCATGAAGCAAAAGAGGACCAAATTCTACAAGCTTATGGGCAGACAACCAATAGTGATGACTAGTGGCTTTCTGAGTAACAGAATGACTTTCTGCAACTTTAAAATGGGAATCATTACTCTTTGATGATGTAATGGGAAAATGAACGTGAAGTAAATTTATTGCTTTTAGTGCATAAGCCAAACAAGGATTGGTTTAGGTTTTTTAGGAGCAAATCAAGCATCTCTTGTTCCTTTTTATTTTATTTTATTTTTAAATAAACAAATTCTGGACCAAGCACTTTACCCAACCTAATAGGTGAATTGAAAGAATTATTTGTCAAATTAATTAAACAGTATTTCATTTCTTAGATGTATCCAAGACATGCCTTAATGGCAATTTAAACTGTGAATTACTTTCAGGATTTCTTTATACCTGGAAAGACAAATAAATGTACAAACGGATTAGGAGCTGTCTTTTTGTTTTTTGTTTTTTTTCTTCTCTGCTTTCATTCTTTTTGTACTTGTAGTTCTCATTTTGTGTTTTAGTTCCACAGGATCTGGACACCCTCTTTATTTAAAGTTATCCCCTAGAGTAGAATTCTTAGAGGAGACAGTACCTAATTTCCATTACAGAAGCCCAAAGAGGTCAGTCAGTAAGCTAACACAGTGACATGGGATCTGGGCTCAGCTAGGCTAAAACCCCTGCCCAGGGCCTCAAATCTGGTGGAAGAAACTGAAACACCCAGATGTGGTTGAGAAACGACCTACAGTAAGATAAGTGTGGAGATTCTATCACACAGGTTGTCAGGTACGTGACCCAGGCTGTATCCTGCCGCCTCATTTTTCTTGATTCTTGTCTATTTCCTGAATCTGGTTCACCAGATTTTTGTTGAATCTCTGAGCTACCTCACATCATTTGTTACTTACACGAGTCAGATTTTGCTTGTGGGCTTGTATGTACTTAACTAATGTGGCTCACTTCAGAAGTAAGAAGCTGAGGTTATTTAGAACTGGACTTTAATGTCATATGGCTGCCTCTTGTGCTCCCCAAAGACTGAAGAATTGTGACTATTTTTGAACCACATACCCTCTGCCTCCCAGATTGGATCTAGACCATGTCTCTCCCTTTTCAGCTTTTCTCATCAAAAAGAAGTTCATAGCTAGATGACATGTGGGTTAAGATTATGGTCCAAGAAAATGGGTATCTCAGATCAAATATTTCTTTTAAGGCTATTCTTGCTCTGGGAAAAAAAAATAAAAGAAAGATAAAGAGTCACAGTTATTTTGTGGCTCCAACAATTGTTTTCAGAAGTCTGCTCTTGTCAGGAGAGACCTTTATCCTCAGATGAACAAACCTGTCTGTTGAAAGAGAGCCTGAAGCCTGCTGGCTTTGCAGAGGGTAATAATGCTTTGGTTTCTGTTGAAATACATGTGTTATGTTTGTAAACAAAGCAACATTTCTATAAATTATGCTCTTTATTATATTACTAAGTTATTTTACTCACAATGGATATTTTCCTCCTTTAAAAAAAAGCAAAAAAAAGTATATCATAAAAAAGCATATCTTCTGTGCTAGAGACCAAAGAACACATGTCTTTAGTATGTGAAAATTCACTCAGTAAAAGGTTATTGAGAACCACCTGTATTTAATCTCCTGGCCTACGTGCTCTTCATAAACATGCTTGGTGTCGGAGGTAGCACCTAGCTCTGATTTGTAGCACTTGCCAATTTCCTTGGTATAGTGATATTCCCATCACTAAGGCTGATTCCAAGCTACCAAGCTACCAAACTTGATTTGCCAGAACATGGAATTGAGAACAGATATGCACAGTCTCTGGCACAGCACTAGAGCTCCAGAGTTCCAGAGAGTAAGAAAAATCACATTTATCTGGTAGCAATGGGAATATTTCAAAAAGAAAACATTTTTCTGGGCATATAAAGAGTAAGCAAAGCATTAGATATGAGAGAAGCTGGTGAATAGAAAGATGGAGCTAGTAGAGGATGGTGAATATTCAGAAATGGTAGGAGTAGAAGGGAATAAGTTAGCAAAATTGGGAGGGGCATATGATGGGGGAATGGGTGTGATATCTATGGCAGGAAGAAACACACAATGGTCAAGGAGAAAGGTGCTAGTCAGGGTTCAACATCTGGAGCCACATGTGTGCATGGATATCACTATGTGAAAAGCAAACTCACAGATCACATTCCTTGGGAAGGACATTAAGGAAACGAGTATCAGAGGCACCAGGAATTATACTTTCCAAAGGTCTTCCCAGTGGTGTTTGCCTGCTAGTATGTTCAGCATCTCTGAGCTTGCATTAGGTTAAGTCTATTTTGGGTCTACAAAATGTGCCAGCACTCAGGTGCAAGGTCCACATCTGCATCTTTGAGCATGTGTTATGACTTCAGGATATGAATATTGCCAGAGGGATTTCCCTGGAAAAAATCACTCTCAATCATCTATATCCCTTAACCATTTTGGACCTAGCCAGGCAGCCAGTCCAGCTGCAATGCCTGGCCAGTGATTGTGTGGGTCCAGAATCTCTAGACAGCAAACGTTTGTCAGTGAGGGACGTTCTGAGACACAGAACTCCCTGAACAGCAGAGAAACTGTGCCTCTAGTATGCATTATCCCTTCTGTTTTAGAGACTCATCTTCACTGATGTAGAGCAGGATAATGATGATGATCTTATGCTCGCTATGGTGCCCAAGACACGTGAGCAAGGATTCAGCTTGTTTTGTTTTCTCTGCTTGACTGCGCTAAGAACATGCATCAGCTTCAAGGCACGTTATAGGTCTATTGCCTCTTTTCTCTTTCCTCGTACTCCAGTGCAGCACTAATGCTGGGCGTCCTCCCTATGTTATATAATCATAAAGTTGGATGCTGTCTTTGTATCAGTATTTCCTTGGACCTTCTTTAGAAGGAATCTTACTCTGTTTGCCATCCTTAGGGGATCTCAAGTACAAACTAAGGCCCAAGAAAAGAGTCTTTGCCTGGATTCAAAAAGCAGAGTCAAGATCATTTTTTGTCTTCAACTGCTTCAACCTTAAAGGGTCTTGACAACCAGTGAGTCACCATATAGAGCATAGAGGGACTCTACCTATAAGTCATGGGGGGGGGGGTGACTGGCTGAGAGCCCAGGGAAAAGCAGAGTAGCAGCTCATAACAAAAGTAGGTGTCTATAAAACTGAGAGGTTTTTTGTTTGTTTTTTTGTTTTTCAGGCATCAAACCTATTTCTAAACATAGACTGAAAACACAAACAATGCAGTGAATCTCTTTGATGCCTGCTTGTTGCTGACAGCTATATTGCTCCCAGCACCCTAGGGTCCTGTTTCAATTTTGTTCCCCTGTGGAGAAGGGCCTTAGTATCCTATGCAACATGTAGCTTTTTCAATAGCAAAGATTTTGGGGGTTGGCAGAATCATATTCCCCTGCAGCTAGTTCCTTGACTCCCAACTATACTCTTACTGGGAGATGCTCATGGCTGGAGAAATCCCTCCTGTTGTCCTGCTGGTGTCTTTAAAGGAAAGATCACTTGATCCCCTTGGTCAAGTCCAAGTACTCACTCATTCTTGGACACAGATTCTCCTACTCAAAAGCTCTGGGATCACTCTATTCCCTCATCTGGGAAGTTTAGGAATGAGATCTCTGTCTTGTTCTCCTGTGTTGAGTTCTTTTCAGCTGGCTCCTCAAGACCCCAAGCTACTTTTGGTATGGCACCACGTAGCTCTGGCCGTCTCACTGTACATGTCTGTCTCTCTCTTGGGGACCAGGAGTGTGACCCATTCCTCTCTGTGCATCTTCCAGGAGCAGAAGGCATGGCAGACATTAGGATATTGAAGAAATGGCTGGCTGGATTTCACTGCTATGAGCTAGATAGGAAAAATTCATATTGGATTAAGATTCAACTTTGCAATATCCTCTGTCCTAGTCCTTCAGTCCCGGGTCTGAGTAGGGGTGAGGGGAGGGCAATCATGGATTAAAGGCACAACCCCCCATCAAGGCACAGCTAATAATAGTCTCCACCCTCATCAGTATCAGTTTCCTAACTCTTGATCTCCCAGTTTCATTTATAGTTTCTTTTCCCCTTTATCTGTTGAGAGATTTTCTCTAGTCATAAGCCCCAAATGCATGGAAACTTCAGTTTCTAAAACCCATCCTTTTCTAGCTGTTTCCATCATTAACTCAGCCCAAGGATAACACTGGGGGAAACTGGATTCTGAGGCCAAATATAGAAAGGACACGTGGATGTGTATTTGGCTGCTCCTTGTCATTTCTAGTTCAATCAAGCATCCTGTCTTACTGGGGCTTTATAAATCCCTATCTACCTCATCCTTATCTTATGTAGTATGGTTGGGGAAGCTCTGGAGCCAGTTTCCTAAGTACTTTGAGGCAGTGGTGTATAGAGGAGAGAAAACATCTTTTGACATAAAAGAACCTAAAGGCTTTTCAGTGTTGGGTTCATCCTTCCTCCAACCACCAGAGCAGTTAAACAATTAATTCTCTGGACCTCAGTTTCTCTCATTTTTTTATATTCTAGTAGTTGCCTTAGATTATTCTTGTGATACTCGATAGTTCCAGATTCTGTAAGCCTTTGATTCTAGCTCTTCTTCTAAAACCATCAATGCACTTAATTAGGTTCCTTGTATTTAAATGTGCTCATTTTGGAGTTCCCGTTGTGGCGCAGCGGTTAACGAATCCGACTAGGAACCATGAGGTTGCGGGTTCGATCCCTGCCCTTGCTCAGTGGGTTAACGATCCGGCGTTGCCGTGAGCTGTGGTGTAGGTTGCAGACGCGGCTCGGATCCCGCGTTGCTGTGGCTGCGGCGCAGGCCAGTGGCCACAGCTCCGATTAGACC
>PVHT021183518.1:8343656-8365358 GCA_004024745.2 Catagonus wagneri
TAAATAAATAAATAAATAAATGTGCTCATTTTAACCCATGTGAGCAAATATGTTACTGCTGATAATTTTCTTCTTTCAAGACTGTGAAGTTAATAACTTCTGTAAGCCAAGGATATTGGTATTTTATTGCCTCAAGCAGAGATTTATTAGATGTTCCACCAAGATCCAACATGATCACCCATGCTTCAAACCAGCCATTATTCGGCTCTAAAAAAAGAGAACTGAGCAATGCAAGCTTGTAGTGGCCAAGTGGAAGAGATGCCAGAACTTCTGCACACCCTTTGTAAAGTGCCTGCTTACATGCCCGTATCTGCAGTTGCTCTTTTCACTGGGCTCCCGATCTCAGGCAGTATTTTTAATTCCCAGGGTTAAATCCAGCTGAGTTTGAAATCTGTTGCAACAAGTCACCAGAGGGACTATATATCTCTCTCCTTCAGAGGAGAAGCCAAGCACAGCAGTTCAATTAACCTAGTATTAAGTCCTGCACTGCAAAGACTCAAGGGCCTGTGGGAAAGGCATCAAGGGGACAGTTATATGCTCCTGTTCACCCCTTTTGGCTAGAAAAATCATGGTGTTTGTGACAAGAAAACTGAAATGGAATGAGATCCAAGATGGCAACCACTGCCTCCTTTTCTATTAACCTTCAGGCTGGAGTGCTCTGCAGAAGGAAGAGTGACCAAGATGAATTACCTCTTGGATTTCAGTGCATTGTTTCACTGATGTAAAAAGGCTATCTGAGAGGTTTGTGATTCCACTAAAAAATGCTTAAGATTATAATAGTCATTATAAAGGAGGCTTTTAGACCAGTCAAGCAAACCAAGTATCTGGGAAAAAAAAAAAAATCCTGCTTCTAGGATTTCAGAATAAATGAGAGATGAAATGGTAGAACTGCTATGATAATTATTGGCTCTCAAATTAATGGTAATAATTACCTTAGCAAATTGCTATGTAACTGTTCAGTGAACAGGTTCATAATCTAATCCTGCATTGTTTTTTTTTTTTCCTTTAAGCCAGTTTCTTTCTACTTTTATATCTTTAGGCTAAAGCTTCTTGCTTTAGAATAATTCATTCTTTAATCCCTGCTAACCTAAGCCCTTGTGGTGCTTAATGAGAGTAAAATGGTTGAAGGAAAGTATTTAATGAATGTCAGTCCTGTGTCCTGCTCAAAAGAATCCTGAACATGTGATCTGGATAGATCTGTCCTCACATTCTTGTAGGGGCATCGGTCTTTGAGAATTAAAGAATGAATTGTGATCTTTGGGTCTCTTTGTAGACATCTATGAGCACAGAGAAGGCAGCAACATGGAACGCAGCTGTTTCACTTCACTTTGTGTAAAAGACTAAGTGGCCTTTTTCTCTGCTCAAGCTGCAGTTTCTAGTTAGAGGCATTTTCCTAATGTAATGTAAATGAGGAATTATTGACTTTATTTTCTACTGGACCCTTTCCAATCCCCTCTGTTCTTATAAGAATCATTCCTTTGGCTTTGATATGTGGTACCATTTTCCCAAAAGGCAACAGTACTTGCTTTTAAAAATCGTTACCGTGTTTTATTTCTCATCATTGTCATGGCTATTTTGAGCATGCTGCTTTGGGTTACTTGTTAATTATCTGATCACTCAATAGGAATGACCAGGCTAAACTGTGTGCCCAGTTCTGTGCTCAAGAAGGACATTAAAATAATTCTGTACAATATTACAACCCAAAATGAACAAAAAGACATATGATTCAAATCAATGATTGCTAAGTGGAATAGCAAAATCTCAAATGTGGGAGGAATTTCTGTAGGTTGAAGTGGTAAGGAGGAACATGATACTAAAGTGAGATCTGAATGTCTCAATAATTTGTCATGTCATAATGAATGAATAGATGGAACAGTAGCCAAATAAATGCTACCTTACTTTAAAAAACAAAAAAAGATATGGACCAGGAGAATTGTAACGAAACATATTGCACTGTTACTGATCGTACACGAGTGACGCTAAATTTCAAATTATGAATTGGGGAGAGGATTGTGTGCATAGTTAGAAGTGCAAATAGTCTAAAAGACATACAAAGTGGTACTTGACATACTCAGTGAATAGCTGTTGAATGAGTTAAATGTATCAGGTAGTATTATCGACTGGTTAAACACATGGACTTTGGAATCAGAGAGGTTATACTTTGAAGTTTTTTCTCTGCTACTGATAGGAACCCAAGCAGTTTTCCCAACCTCTAAGACTTCTCATGAGTAGAATGGGTATAGTTATTGTACTTATAGCATGTAGGGTTTTGTGAGGTAGAAATGAGTTAATGTATTTAAATGCTTGGCAAGTTGCTTGGACATTGTAAGCACCAAGTAAATATGTTATTACTATCATAAATTATCATTATACAGATGCAGAGATTTATGAGTGTACATGTGTTGGGGAATGCATCTCTAAGGATGGAGAGAAGTATATAAACAGAATATTATGGAAATGAGTATGTATAGCTAGAAAGGTAATTAAGTGCAACATGGTAGTAATATGAGTCGGTAGAGGAGAAAAAAAAAGCTGCACCTCTTCACGTTGAAATGCTGAGAAGTCCTTCACTTAACAGGCAGCACTGGCTTGGGGGAAGGTTTCCTTGATATTCAATTATAACAACCGCACCAGACTCAGGCTTCTCAGTGCATCAATGTCCTGGCTACCTCTTTTGCCAGCCATTAATATATCAGAGCCAACTTTACTGAACTTACCCAGGTAATTGTTCACAAGTGATGGGATCATGAATTAGGGCATTATTTGTCTCAAAACCATTTCAATTTCTCAAATGTGTCATAAGGAGTAAGAGTCATTCTGACAAATGTCATTTTACCCATATTTGCCAGATAACCTTAGGCTTGCAGGTCTTTTAGACAGCTGTAAACTTCTTGTACTGTAATTCTATACAAGTTTCTTATCTGTTTAACACAAGAGAACCTTCAACTGAAAATTAATTTAGGGAAATTGAAAGTCTTTCTTCTGTGTTCACCTGTTTGTAAATGATAAGGGCTATAAACAACAGTTTTAATAATTCGGTCCTCTGCCCAGGAGCAGCAGTTTATGATTCCACCCACCATCTCATACCCACATGAACTGAGCCTCCATTTCAAGCCAACACTCACTTTCGGTGATGAAATGCAAAGGCTCATCCCAATTTAATACATGGCTTCCTTTGTATGGAACATGCGAACCAGAATATCTGCGAGAGACCTGGGCTGTGAGGCTTCCTCTCTATGTCAGACTGCAAGGGAGGAAATTAAATAGTGCAAGAATTTATTTTTATTGGTTAAAATGATTTTTGGGGGGAATCACATTTCATAGAATAGCTATTGCTAGAGGGATGTGGGACAAAGAGGACAGAGGGCAAATAAATGAAGGAAAATAGCACCAAAAGGATTCCTTCAAGTCTAGAGATGGACCAAACCTGAAGGTTGAAAGCAAAGTATAAATTAGTAGACTTTATTTAGACAGTAAAGATGGCTGTTTTCAAGAACAAAAGGTACATTTCTTTATAAAAATCAGGACTCAAATTAATCAGTATTTTACTAATGCATGCATTCAAACTCCTACACATCGAATTTTCATTGGATGCTGGAAAGCTCTGAGAGCAGTGCCTGGGTATTAATTCATTATATCCATCTTTTATCTTCTTGTCTTGTGACCTTCGAGCAAGATGTTTTATGGTAGTTCCTGTGCCCTGCCCCTGCTGGCTGAGCCACCTCTGTGCCTTCCCTAACCCTCAGTTATGACAGAAGTGGATGGTCTTTATATGGACCTTTCCACTGAATTATATAGCACTTAAGTTTAGGGAAAGAATAACATGTTAAAATAAGTTTATTTTAGAAAGTAATAATATAGACCAGTTTCACATAGAGCACCTAGACAAATCCACAAGCACTCCCTGAGCTACGAAGTAGGTGTCCTGACTTTTGGACCTAGGAGAGTTCTCACTGATATCATTGATTAAATTTACCACTGATATCACTCCTCCATTTTCCTACTCAAGTTCTCTAAATCAGAATGTCTATCCTTGGAAAATTAGAATTATTTCACTAGAGCTGTGATTTCTCCAATTTTATTTTTCAAGTCTGAAAAAAATCAATGTACATTATCAGTGTATATTATTTTAAAGGGGAGAAAAATCATCTCAATAGATGCAAAAAAGAAAGCATTTGAAAAATTCAATATACCTGTCCATCATAAAAATTTTAAGCATGCCAGAAATAGAAGGAGAATTTCTTGACTTGACAAAAAGGCATGCACCAAAAACCCACAGCTAATATCATGTATAATATGAAACAGCGATTGCTTTTCCCCTAATATTGGGATCAAGGCAAGAATTTACTTTTTCACTAATTCTTTCAACATTGTAATGGAATACCAAGCTAGTGCAATAAAAAAAGAATAAAAGACATACGCATTAGAAAAGAACAAATAAAACTGTATCTATTCATAGAAGACATAACTGTCTTCATAGAAAGTTTCAGAGAATAATGAAAGACCCTCCTAGAATGAATTCATGAATTTTCCAAGTCACAGCATCCAAATAACATATAAAAATCAATTGTGTTTTGATACTAAGAGTGAACAATTAGAACAAAATTGTTAATATACCATTTATAGCAATACCAAAATAAATAAGTATAAATCTAACAACATATAAAGATCTATGTGCTGAAAACCATACAATAATGATGAAAAAAATCAAAGAATATAAGCCGAGACTAGTTGTTGTGTGTCTTTGGTTAAAGTCACTGACTCTTCCTTGACCTCAAAAACTGAAACTATTAAACAAAGTTCTTTGCAGTTATATGCATATGTACTGGCTTTTGTGAAACTTGATAATGATACTTATGGTTTATTGTTACTTCCTATACAGTAGGCACTGTGCTAAACTGTTACATGCAGTATCTAATTCAACAATCACAAAAATTCTATGAGGTTGATAGTATTGTTGGCCCTGAATTACAGATTAAGAAACTGAGACTAAAAGAGATTATATAGTTTGCCAAAGATCATGCAGTTAGTGTCAGAAGTAGGAATTACTTCTGAATGTTTCTGGCTTTATGGCCCAAGTTCTTCTTGCACCCCATTTTTGTGGGCACGCAGGCTGGCAGGAGATGGAATAGCGCCCTTTTAAGGTGGGAGGAGATGGAAATGTACCCTCTGCCACCTCAGGGATCACTGGGCTTAAGGCTAATTAGCATTCCTCTTTCTCCTGGAACTCTGATTTGGGATCATCATCAGCTTTATTTTTTTTTTTAAACTTTTATTAAAACATAGTTGATTTACAATGTTGTGTTAATTTCTGCTGTACAGCAAAGTGATTCAGCTATATAATATATATAGTAGGGTCCTGTTGTTTATCCATCCTATATATACTAGTTTGCATCTGCTGATTCCAAACTCTCATTTCTTCCCTTCTGCACCTCCACCTCCATCTTGGCAACCACAAGTCTCCTCTCTATGTCTGTGAATCTGTTTTTATTTTACTGATATATTCATTTGTGTCAGATTTGAGGTTCGGCATATAAGTGATACGATATTTGTCTTTCGCTTTCTGACTTACTTCACTTAGTATGATAATCTCTAGGTCTATCCATGTTGCTGCAAATGGCATCATTTCATTCTTTCTTATGGCTGAGTAATATTCCATTGTGTGTGTATGTATATATGCCACATCTTCTTTATCCATTTATCTGTTGATGGACTCTTGGGCTACTTCCGTATCTTGACTATTTTAAATAGTGCTGCTATGAACATTAGGGTGCATGTATCTTTTCGAATTAGAGTTTTGTCTGGATGTATGCCCAGGAATGGGATTGCTGGATAGGGCATATATCAGAGGGCCTTATTGGCAGGAGGAGTCATTATGGTTTGTATATGTGTCCCCTTTGTTTGATCTTCATGCTCTTTTCTCCATCATGTCCTGATCTGCCAGTTATTATACGACATTCTGCAAAGCTGCCTTCCTTGTAGGCCTTTAGGGTTAAAGGGAGCCTGAGTACATTTCTCCTCTCAGCAAATAACTCCAAGTCTGGAATTGGGGGCACTGGGCCTGCTGCTAGGATGGGAGTCGCCTGGGTGGCCAACCATCCTTTTGCCCTGTCAACCCCAAGATTGCACAAAGGCCCATGTACTTGTCTGAGCCTACTCTGCAGTAAATACAGCCCAGCTGGTGCTCCTAAGTCCCATATTTATTGTCAGTGCTTGGTGTTTGCAGCCTATTTCCCAGTCTTGAAATGCAAAGTGTGTTCTATCTAGAAACTGACAAGTGAAGATTTTTATCCATTTGCTGTGTCTGGTGTGATAGCACAAGCAGTGCGTTTTATACTTAAAACACAAGCTGGTTTTATATAAAAATGCATGTGAGTCGAAAGCTCAGGCCTAGGGAAGATAGTTGATGAATGCATCCTGGTAGGCAATTAAGAAAGGGACAAGATAATGCAGGGAAATTATATTTCTCTCGTTTTGCACAAGATTCATTGTTGTTTCCTTCTAATACATCAGCTACTTCTATCCTCATGCCACATTGGAATTTTCCTTCTTGAAATTTATGGGTGCACATTGGCTATGTATCATTGCTCTTATTTAATTTCATGGCAAACACAAGCGCATCCACACTCCCCTCTAAGCTGCACCTTGCTGCAAACAACAAATTGAAGAAACATATGCCTTCTCTTGAAGGATGAGGCAGGGAATAAACATTGTTCCGAGAGATGGGGGTAGGATTCACCAGGTCCCTCTCTTTCAGGCACACCCAGAGGACATACAGCTCACCAGGGATTCTTCCTGAGCTAATAAGGGATCCACTGCAGCTCTGGCCATTGGAAGGTTGCTCGGGGGGGAAAAAAAAGTGATTTCTCTAGTTATGCTAATATGCACCAAATTCCCAGGAGACTAAGCATGGCCTGGGAATTCAGCTGGCTTGCAACTGCAGCATACTTTTGCATCTTCACAGACACGTTCCAAGTGCCCTATTCTGCAGGCTCTCATGATGCCCAGGTTTTAGAGCTGGTCTCAGTGCCTTTGTAGGATCTGTGCAGTCTGTTTCAAAACAGTTCCCAATCGTCATATCTGAACTGAGAGGAGATATCACTTATAAGCGACAAGTGAGACCAGGGCCAGGGGAAACTGGTCCTGAGCCACGGGGGATACCGATATCTTGGACTAAGTGGTGATGTTCAAACTATTTCAATGTGTGTATGGCACAGGGCCAGGCTGCAGGACCAACACTGGTGCTAGTGTTGGAGAGAGGCCCTGAAGCTCCCCTGAAGGGAGGTCTGTGAGATCCTGGAGCAGGCACTGGGTGGGGGACAAGGAGGTGGGAAGCTTGGACAGTGGTTATTTACAACACTAGGAAGAAAGACTTCTCGTATTTTAACCATCCGTGCATAGAACCTGAGGTTCAACCCAGCTTGTACAGAAGGGAAGCCTCAAGGTCTATATTTCAAAAGGTGAAGCTCGAAGGAGCAGCAGAGACAGTTGTAGCTCTTATATCTGGCTCTTGTGTGTTTTGGGGGTGGGGGCCTTCAGGTGAAGGCAGCTTTTCTCTTCACCCACCTCTGCCACCCCTATGTTGTTAGGCTCCGCCCCTCTCATCCTTTGCCTAATTGCAAGAAGCTTTAGCCTTTCCTGAGTGGGTCACACTGGAGGAAGCCAGGACCAGAGGCCATAAGACAGTGTCAGGAAATAAGTATAATTGAAGTAGGTTCATTCTTCAGCCCTCAGCAGGTGTTCAGTGGGCTCCTGGTCAGCCCCATGCCTCTTCTCACTCCTGCAAACAAGCCTGATCTTTGTGACTTCCCTCCCTGTAGAGTGTTGCACTTCCTCTCTAAATCTACAATCTGCTCTCAATCCAGCTGCTGTACTGGAATCCTGACCATATGAGAAAGGGTCCTTGCCAGCCTTATCCCAGCAATTCTTGCATCTTAATAACAGCAAAATGACGTCGTACACATACTGATTAAGCCACATGGTTGAAACCCTAGCTCCAGTCCTTTCTAGTCGACTATCCTTAAGCAAGTTACTATCTTTTTTTATTTTTATAAACCATGCCTCTTCACTCCCAAGGTACAGCTGGGATCTGGGAAATAGTATTTTATTTTCAGCCTGTACCTATGATAGTCACACATTACTAACTATTCCCTGGAAATCAACCACTCCAATCCAGTTATGGTGGAAAAAAAATAATTGATGAACCTTGTTACCTTGAATGTTCATCTGTTTGCTAAAAGATATTTGCCTTCCGAGATTCTGTCCCAGCAAAATCTCCTTTGTGAGTCTCCCACCAGCACCTCAGCCTCCCCACTTCTGCTACCTGAGACACGCCCTCTGTGGACTCTGAGCTTTAACCTGTCTCCACACTCTTTACATGGACAGTTTCTTCTCTAGGTTGTGAAATCCTCTGAGAGCAGGGACTGTGTCTTTTCCTTTCTATGCTCCATTTTCCAAATACCCTACACAATGGCTGACCTGCAATATATGTGAGAATGAATGAATAAAATAAAACACATCATAATTTTTTTAAATTTCTATGTGATCTTTATATGAATATTTTCAACAGAGCAGAAATTAGCTGCACATGATGAAAGAACTAGGACTCGGGTAGGGAAAGTGATTTGCTCAGCTAGAGTGAAAACGGAAAACCTCAGTAAGAATGTGGCTAGAACTTAAGTCTCACTGTCTCCCATCTCCTAGTCCTATATTCTATTATATTTTGTTACTAGATAAGTTGGCTGGGATTTGTATTTTCTGCTGCAGTAATGCTTCCCTGATCTGCAGTATTATCTTGAGCCAGATAGAGGCCCTTGATGTCACGAAGTGGTAATTATTGCAAGATAGGAAAAAAGAAGTACACTGTGTTTTTGGAGGCTCGCTCCTTGTTATTAATTCAGGTGTTGAAGGTTGTGACACTTGTCGTCTGAAAGATAATTTTCCTCAGATTTAATAATCGCAGTTAAGTCTCGGATTTGATTTTAATTTCAGACCTTGATGTCATGAAGTATTAATTATCTCCATTACCTACTGGTAATATTCCTGCAAACATGCACATGTTTGATTGGCAGGAGTTTTTATTAATTTACAAGGATGAACTCAATTAGAAAAGCTCAGTTATTGGCACAATTCCACTTTCATATCTGCTATTTTGAATGGAGCAAAATCCTAGCCATCTTACAATTCTCAGTATAGAGGGTCAAATCATGTAAGTAGAGTGGCCAACTCTAGCAGAGATTGATTGACACATATTTCACTGTCTGATCTACCTGAGTTTGCTTTAAAATGAGTGAGAAACCACCTCTGGGACTAATTAAGATTCTTATAATAAAGTAATGAGAGAGATTTTCAATATGTACTTGGCTTTTTTTTCCCCTCCATTACCATGCCTATGGTTTTTTCTTGGGGCTGGCACAGTCACACCTCATTTAAGGAACTACATTTGTTTCCACGGTGCTTTAATCATGCAGAGTGAAAAAAAGAAAATCCTGATGAATGTTAATATTTTATGTTAAGTGAATCAGTTCCTCTTAGCTACCCACCACTCAGTCGAGCAGAAAGGAAAAATGACATCATGTCATGCCATCACTTGACAGTGTAGGAACCTTGGGATTTGAGGAAGCCAGCCCTGCTTATCCCCTGTCCTGTGTCACTTACAAGAGTGTAACATAATTTGACTTGGATAAATTCCTCCCAATGAAATGGCTATTTATGAAATTAAGGAAAAGTGATTTAGCTTAAGCGGGATTCTCCAACACAAGAACGTGGTAGAAACCGTTTCTTGACACCCACCCCTTGCTCCCATTGAAGCATATCTTTACCAGATGACTTTTTAAGAATTGCATTCGGGTTCCACATCAGCAGAGAAAACTCTCTGCTTAGTTTTGAGGAATAACAACGTAGAATAATAAAACAAAGAAATTCCAACAATGTCTTGTGCTTACATAGTCCCTCCCTAAGGAATGTAGCTACATGCTCTGCATACACAAAACCAAGCAATACAACTTTAGATAGTGTTCAGGAAAAAAAAAAAAAAGTTCATATAATTCAGTCCTGCTCAGTCAACTACAGAGCAAACTGCAGCTGGAACATGAAGTCCACCCAAAGTGAAAGTTCTGTCATAGAGAATCCCAAATCAATTTAGAAGAGAGAACCAAGGTTGTTTGTGATTCAGGACTAAGGCAAATGATGTATGTTTTCTTTAAATATTTGCCTTCAGAATTACTTTCACCTCAGCTGTGATGAAAGGACCCAAATCCTTTTGTCCAAAGGGAACTGTTGAGGCTTTGTGAAAAATAACACGTGATTAGAGTCATTTTCAAGCACCTTTCAAGATATTTACGAGAGCTGCTGGAAACAGGGTCCCTGGCCCCTGAACACAGCAATGCTCTCCTCCCTTCTGTTCTTATCTGTACTCACTCTCCTGGCCAGACTGCTGCTCAGGCCTGCCTTGGACTTGGTGGTCAGCCCACCAAAAGAATGTTTTCAGGGCCTGCTATTTGCTGCTATGTGCTTCCCTAAGATCTTACAATAGTCGATCAATACTCAGGCAATCAAATTTGGTTTCACACCTCAAGTCTATCTTTTTGCCCTTTAATTTCATATTGACAATATCCTATCTTTAGCCTGTGTATGTGTATGATCATCTGGAACAGAGCTCTCAGGTAGAAATATTATGTGAGCTATGTAATTTTAACTCTCCAATAGCCATATTAAAAAATGAAAAGAAGGAGTTGCCGTCGTGGCTCAGTGGTTAACGAATCCGACTAGGAACCACGAGGTTGCGGGTTCGATACCTGGCCTCGCTCAATGGGTTAAGGACCCGGAGTTGCTGTGAGCTGTGGTGTAGGTCGCAGACGCGGCTCGGATCCTGCGTTGCTGTGGCTGTGGCGAAGGCTGGCAGCTACAGCTCCTGTTAGACCCCTAGCCTGGGAACCTCCATATGCCGCGGGTGCAGCTCTAGATAAGACAAAAAAAAAAGAAAAGAAATGAAATGAAATTAATCTTAATAATGTGTTATACTTAACCAAAAGTATCCCAAAATATGACCATTTCATCACATAGCATATACAAATTAATATGGCATTTTACACCATATTTCTGTACAAAGTCTTAGAAATCCAAAGTGTATTTTATATTTATGGCACATCTGTTTTCAGATCAGCTACATTTCACACACTGCACAGCCACATGTGGTTAGTGGCTACCTTATTGAACAGCTCAATTTTAGAGCAATGGATATCAAATTTGGCCCCTGGACTAGCAGCATCGGAATCACTTGAGAATGTTTTATAAATACAAATTACTGTTCCTCAATCCAGGCCCACTGAAAAAGAAACTTGGGGGAGATGGGACTGGGCAATCTGTGTTTTTACGAGGCTCCCAGGGAATTCTGATTACTTGTAAAAATTTGAAAACCGCTGTTTTCAGGAAATTCAGGAAATACCAATATGTGTAGGGTACTTAAGGAATATTTATGCAAAAGAATCATCTCCATGTTATAATGCCTCACTGTATATAAATATTTATATATTTATATTTCACTAAAACAAGTAAATAGTGGAGGTTATTTATCATTTACAGAAAAAAACAAATGGAATTAATGATAGCTTTTTTTTTCATTTTAGTGTTCTTCCACCTATAATTTTTTAAACATTGGTGCTTATAACATTGGTCTCTGTTTTGAATAAGAATTAAGTCCAGCTCGAGGGCAAGGAATATCTTGGGCATTTGTGAAGTGAGTGGAATCAGGCTGGGCAGGGCCCTATATGGATGGTCATGCCAGGCGGAAGCATTTGGAATTTGTCCTGCAAAGAGAATGTGGTACTATTCCCCTTTTAGTCCCTGGTTTCTTGTTCTCTACCTGACCCTAGAGCTTCCACAAAGGGGCAAATTCTCTCCTGGGAAATGCAAATAGTTTTGTTTACTTTGCTTATTTTGAATAATATATACTGTGCATGAGTAATGAGTGGAGGAGCAGTGAGCAAACATGCCTTTCAACAGTTGCCTCCCATTTAGGCAGCAGAATAGCCATTCCCGGGTGGACAAGCCCACCCTCCCCACAGAAGTCCCTTCAGTCCCTGCATTAGTTCATTAGCATTGCAGCCACAGTCTCTGCTGGGCTTGGGAATGGCCAGCTTCAACCTGCTGCTTGTTTACTAAATGGAATCAGATAATTTCACGGTGGTATAGACAGCACGAAAATCCCTCTCAAGATTCGTAAATCCTGCTTTAAATTTGGCCAGTTTACACACAGGCCGTCCTGTCAGCCCTGTCCAGTTGGAACCTCAGAATCTCCTCAGGAGTGGAAGATGGAGTTGGGAGAAGAAAAATACATGCCTAGTGTCCCCACAAGCCCAGGGGAGGAAGCAGAGAGGATCTGACCAGAAGCCTTGGGAGAAAGGCATTAATCATAATCCATTGTCACTAAGTGGAGGAAATGCAGTCCAAGAGTGAAAATCTCTCCTCTGAGAACTAGGATCACTGAGCTCTTAATGGAAGAGCCATCGCTGGCCAGGGGCCTCAGGCCAACGGGAAGCTTCATTCATCCCCTCCTCCACATTTATTTATACTTAGATGTTTTTGATTAAAATACACATAGTTCAGAGAGTGTCCCAGAAGTTTAGCTGAAAGCACTGAATTTGCGAAGGAAGGAGGAGCAAGGGGTATGGGGTACCCACTGGGAGCAGTCACTTGTGAGAAGGAAGAAATTTAATGCTGATTGAGCTCTGGAAGTGTGGACAGATCCCTTAACTCTGTTTCCAGTCTTTGACTCTCCTTGCTTTTCAGTATACAAGATGTTTCATGTGTGCCTAAAAAATAAAATGAAATCTTCCTATACCACACACACACCTACACACAGTGACACATACAGACTTACCCCTGAAAAAGACATGGCACGGTGTGTCCTGAAGCTATATTAATATGCTAGGCAAAAATTTCCAGTATTTTCCTGGACTGAGCGGAATTTTGTAAGCTAATACGGGCCAGTTTTGCCGGAGAATTTCTTGAGTGGCTGTGGCCAGAGTAGCCACAGAAAGTTGTCCTCACACCTCAGTGTCTGAGGCTCTATTCTATTCTGTGTGTTCACTCTTCTCAGAGAAGCATAGGCTCTAAACTTTACAGCCTAATCAGCCTAAAAGCTGAGGTCCAGGAGTTGGGAAGAACTTTTGTTAGAAAAACAATGGGGAATTGGTTGGTTTGATCGTTGATAAAAGAGAATATAAAGGGTGTCAAGAATTGACAGACTGACATCATAGTCTTCTTACCTGTCAGCAAAATCTCATAAATGCCTTGGTATTATTGTCTCTGGACCTAATGGAAGGACCACTGATTGAGAGAAGGATTTTTTCCCCCTTTCTTTTTTGGCTAATCTGTGTTTATTCAGCATTGTCCAAAGAAAAAATATTCAAAATGTAAAGTTAATGTATGCATAAATATTTTCACGGCACAGCTTAATCTAAGACCACACATCTACATGCACTTAATTCCTTGATTGTGTGATTTTGAAGCTGGTGTTTTGTGTGTAGAAATAAGTACAGAGTCACCTGCCACTTCTTTGGTGAAAATTTAAGAATGACTTATACATAGGAGTACGTTATTAGTCTGTCTGTTCAGGTTACCGTAACAAAATATCATAGGCCGGTTGGCTTAAATAACATAAATTATTTCCCCACAGGTTGGAGCAGAGAGTCTGAGATCAGGATGAGATCAGGACAGCCTCTGGTGAGTGCTCTATTTCTGGTGTGTAAATGGCTCCGTTCTCCCTCTGTCCCCACAAGGCCTTTCTTCTCTCATGGGGACTGGGAGAGAGTTCCCTGGTATATTGATGCTAATCTTATAGGATCTGATCATCCTTGTAATTTAAACGTATTTATTTATTTCAATTTTAATATTGTCTAAACAATTGCATACCTTGACGGAGTACAGCATGATGTTTTGGTGTATACTATAGAGACTGTGATTAATAATACTGTATTACATACTGGAAAATTTTTAAGCAAGTAGATTCCAAGTGCTCTTACCACACACTCGTGTGCGCACACACACACACACACAACGATGACCTTAATTACTTCTTTAGAGACCACATCTCCAAATACAGCTGCACTCCAGATACATCTTCAATGTATGAACTGGGATTGGGAAACACAAATAGTTCATAATAGAGTATATCCAGGTGTTGAGCTGCTGCTAAATTTCAAGGTAGCATTATTCCATGGAATGAGAATCACAAACATTCATCCTGTGCAACAATTTCACACATCTGAACATCTGAGTGATGGAGTAAAAGGACTTGAGATCTACTGGCTATTCCAAGCGATTTCCGGTGGGAAGTGTCTGCATGTACTGAACCACAGAGAAGAGGCTGCACCAGCATTTATTTGGAAGATTTTCACTTTCTGCAGAAAGGTTAGTTTAAACATCTGAGTTAATGTACTGTAAACTGTTCAGCTATTTCCTAAACAAAGGGAGTGCCTAAATGGCACATTGATTGCTCTTGGTTGGTACATTGTGTGTTTTGGGTTCCAGCTTGTTTGTAACTGAAAGCAAACAGCAGCGGTGTGATGGATTTGCCTGTGTGTGAAATGGATCTTCAACAAGGGAATCATAAAACGTTTACACTTTTAGACGTGAGCACTCCCAACACAGCACAGTCTGCCTTTCCAAATTCATCCAACTGTGATGGAAGGAAAGAAAAATTCCGTAACATCAATATGCACTTAATTGTCAGAGGGAAATAAAATTACGAAGTTTAGTAATACCATAAAAATCTGTGCTGTTATGTGAGAACCTAAAATTACATGCTCTCTAAAGGAAAATCATTATACTAAAGGGACTCACAAAGGCTTTCCAAACAGAGCTGCATAATCTCACAGTTAAGAGCAGTTACTTCAGGTTGAAAGAGACTAAAAACAACAACAAAAAAAGCAATCATTGTCAGGTTGTAAGGGTGGATAAAGTCAAGGTGACTCTGGGTCATTCTGCTGTTTTGAGCCCGTGGAGTTAAGGGTGCCAAGTAAGAATAATTTGTTTTACAAATATAAGTTTAAACTGTGTCCTCTTATTTGATTTGAACTCCAATTAATGCATTCTTTTACATTCTAATAGGTGGTTCAATCTTCTGTTTAAAAAAGCAATCAGATTCTCTTAAAATGGCCCTAATTTAAGGGGGGGAAATAGAGAGAAACAACACATATAATTAACTCATATAATCTGGGCAATTTTCCTAAAGGTAGGAAGCTTGTGTCTTCTCAGTGAAGGACAGCAGGTGGAGGAAGGGGCACTGGGTTTGGTAAATGGATCCTTCACTTTGGAATGTGGACTTTGTTTTGTTCTATATACGGGGACTAAAGTAAGACGATGTGAAGATGACTTAGGCTGGGACTCTGGGGATAGGTAAAAGTGAATGAGGTTTCAAGTTACTGCTTTGAGTTTTTCTTCTGCCTGCACTTGTGGGTCTTCAGTATTGAGACCCCAGGAAATGATCCATAAGGAGCAGCACAATGAGCACAGCTTGCGCCCTCACAGAGGTGTAGGCACCTTTGCTCTGGGACAGCCAGAGATGCCCAAGATCATCATCTGCAGTTCTTTGAGAATATGTCCCCCTCTGGTAAAAACTCCTCCATCAGCACAAAAACTTGGCCCCACCCACGCTGCCCAAGGCACTGCTGAGTCTTTGAAGTTCTCCTTTATTCTTCCTAATAGGCAGTATGGTTAAGTGGAAAGGGAATGACTTGGGACTCAGACTACCCTGAATTCTAGGACTCTACTTTCTAGCTGTGTGATCCCAGGTGCAGTTTTAAACATATGTGAACCTTGGTTTTCTTCTCTGTAAATTGAGGATAATAATACCTACCTTGTAATTTTATTAGAATTAAGGAAAATATATTTTTCCTTCTTTTTTCTTGGCAGTAGAGTTGGGTGTGTGGCAATGAAAAATTAAGAGGAAAAATTAGACTCAATTCAGGCAAAAGTGTGTAGAAAGAAGGTAATGCTAAATACCAACAACCATGTCAAGGCCAGGCTAATGTATAAGCACAAGCAGAATTTCCACATTTAATATAAATATTTCTTATGGAATATTTGAGATACAGTTCTACTAAAAAAGAAAAAAAAATTCCTTATCTGAAATTCACATTTAACTGGATATTTTTTATTTTATCTGGCAACACTAATCACAAAGTGTCATGAACATGTGGCTAAAAGGATGTGTGTCTGTGTGAAGTTCACCAGGCAAGGCTAATGCACACGGGAGAACTGCTGACTGATTATTACAGAATTGGAAAACCCTTAGGTGGCGAGGTACTTGCTGAGGTTCTTAAAAAAATCAGATTTAACTAATCATTATGATATGATAGCACTTAGCCAATCAAATAACTGCTAACAGGTCATAATTATCATATGGTGTTTAATCAGCAGTTAATTTGTAGTAAGAGATGACTGTTGTTGATTTACTGTATCCAGTCCATGATGGATGTGGGTCATCTTGAGCCGTGTTTGCTGCTTAGAAAGAGAGAACCCACCCATCATAATCAGGGTTTACTCTCCTCGCAGGAAATGAAACATGGGGAGAACAAGCCACTCACCCCTAGGCCTCACCAGGCAGCACTGGAGAGTGGGAACTCCCTGCAGGACCGGTTCTGAAATCCTATAGGTACTCTGAGCCTCTGGGACAGCAGTGGAGAGGGGAGGCCTGTCCTCACTTCTCCTGCAGGGAGTAGAGTTGTGTCTTTTCACTCTTATCATCCTTATTGTTTTTTTTTCTAGATTTAAAGTAAAGCACAGTCTGAGTGCCAGCCCAGATCTCCTAGCATGAACTGACTCTGAGATCTGTGCACTTACTGTACTGCTGCTGGCATCTCTTCTGTCTGAAATTTTGCCCTCATTAGTGCTAGTGCCAAGGGAGCCTCGGTTTCTTTGAGATGTGGCATTGCTACCTTGTGATACAAAGCATAATCTTTTCTAATATGTCATAGTCATTAAAATTTTTTTTTGGCCTTTCTTACAGATATAAAATAGTATCTCATTATTTTCATTTGCATGTCTTGGCTTGCTAGAGAGTTTGACAGCTTCTTCTTCCACCTATGAGTCATCTCATCCTCTTTTTCTATAACCTGTGAATATCTTTGCTCACATTTCTATTGTGGTTCCTGACTTTATGGACCTTGATTTAAAGATTTTAAACATGAGGCATAATCTTTCATTTCGGTCATTTTCTCTTTCTTATTTGTGCCAATGGATGTCCTTCAATAAACTGAAGTTCTAAATTCCTGTGTGTACCATCATTAATATCTCCTAGGATATATATATATATATTTCTCCCCCTACTCCTAGGTATCAAAATTAGTTTTTCAATTACTTTCTTATATCCCCATGTAGCATTTAGACCTGTTCTTTCATTAAATTATTTTTATTTATTTCCAGCTTTTTTGAGATATAACTGACATAGAACATTGTGTAAATTTATGACATACAATGTTATGATTTGATGTATGTATATATTACAAAATGATTAAAATAGTAAAGTTAGTTAAGCTATCCATTACCTCATACAGTTACTGTGTGTGTGAACTTTTACTGTCTCACGTTTAGATTTTTAATTCATCTGACTCCATCTTTATATGTGATGTGAGTTAGGGCACATTATTTTTTTTTCCTTATTTTAAGTTTCCGATAAATCATTTCCCTAAACAATATGTTTTCAGTTTTACTATTTATTGATTAAAGATGCTATTTCTTGGTGTCCTTTTTTTTTTTTTTTTTTTTTTTTTTTTTTTTTTTTTTGCTTTTTAGGGCCATAACCCCTGCATATGGAAGTTCCCAGGCTAGGGTTTGAGTTGGAGTTGTAGCCGCTGGCCTACTCCACAGCCACTGCAATGCAGAGTCTGAGTAGCATCTGCAACCTATACCACAGCTCACGGCATTGGTGTCCAGTTTTAATCATTGGTCTATTTTTGTCTTTCTGGGCCAATATTACATTATTTTTAATTACCTTGGCATTTTAATAAGATATAATAACCAGCAGAGTTAGTGTTTTTATTTTAATTTCATAAAATTGAAATAACTATTCATGGGATTTTATTCTTCCAAACAGTTTATATATATATACACATACATATATACACATATGTATATGTGTGTATATATATATATATATATATATAATTATTTTTATGATGTTCTGTCAATTTTCTGCTGTACAGCATGGTGACCCAGTTACACATACATGTATAGATTCTTTCAAAACAGTTTTTTTTAAATGAGTTTGACATATCCTCAAAAATGCTACCTAAACATTTTAATAGAATTGCTTTTATATTTGTAACTTAGGAAAAGTTTTCTGTTTTGTGGAACAATTTGTTTAAAATAGGAATTAACTTTTTCATAGAAGTTTGGTAGAGTCCATCCATAAAACTAGTTGGACTGGAAGTTTTAAGAGTGGATGGTTTATTTCATTTTCTTAAATATTTACGTTATGCTGAAAGCTTTCATTTTTCCTAATTTTGACATTTATTCTAGGAATTTATTTCATTTAGAATTTATTTTTTAACTAACTGTGTTAATTTTTTTACATCTATTGCTTAGTGATTTTCTCTTTTCAATACATACCTTTTAAGTTTAAATTCTCTCTTTTTCCTGAGTTAGATGAAAATTGTGCACTATTGTTTTCTAAAAATACTCAGTTTGGATTATTTAACTTTTCCATGTTTTTTAATGCACTATTTCATTGAAATATGTCCTTCACATTTCTTATTTCTGACTTAGAGTTACTGCTCTTTATTCCAGCTTCTTGAGTTTTAATCATAGCTCATTTTTTAAAAATGTCTTTTCTGATCATTGTTATTAAATTTGGCACTTAAGTTCGGACCTAAAAATCCATTTAGTTTCCACTGTCCAGTTCTAATTTTTTTCATAACATTCTTTATAAATAGGGTTATTTACTAGTATGAGATTTTATTTCCAAACTTATGAAATTTTTAGTTATTTTTGTTAAGATTTTCTTGAATTTTGGGTATAAAACCTAGTATGCACTACTTCACTTTTTTCTTTTGTTTCCTGCTACTTTAATTCTCCCCTCCTTTTATTTTTTTCCTCTTTTCATCTACTTATTTAAGAATTTATTCTTTTTCTTTTTTTAATACATAGTTAATTTTCTAAATGTTGTATCTATACTCAAAAAGAATATGTACTCTATTGTTTGTTGGATGCAAAGCTCTGAATGATCCCCTAGATTAATTGAATTTATATATATTTATCATTTAGATTGCCCATATTTTTATTTATTTTGACTCTGGATTTCTCTGTTTCTTAGAGGAGTGTGATAAAATCTATAGCAACAATTGATAATTTATCTTCTTCTATCTTCAGTCTTTCCCATTTTGGTGTTATATATTTTGTGATTTTATTATATTAGTGATAGCTGTTTATGATGCTTTTATTTTCTTGTTCAATTGTACTTTTTATCAATATAATGATCCCCTTTTATCCCTTGTGATTTTTTTGTCCAAATTAATATTTTTCTAGATATTAAGAATACTTCCGCAGATTTCTTTTGGTTAATATTTGCATGACATGTCTTTTTCCCACCCTTCATTTACAATTCTTATTTTATTTTCAAGTAATATAGATGGTATACTGTCTGAGTTATTTTCAGTCTGAGTTATTCTCTTTCATTGGTGAGTTTAATAATTGGGAGCTTTTTGGTTATTTAATATTTTTCTTTCATGTTCATTCTTATTGTTTACTTTGGTAAACATTGGTCGTGTTAGGTTTTCTTGTCTTGGATTCAAAATTGAATTCTACTTTTGTTTTTATATTAGTAATCTTTAAATAAAGAATCCTTTTCATGTTTGTACCCATATTGATTTCTTACATTTATTATCTCTCTTTGCCCTAACAAATTAGAAAAAATTTAACATCTTTAGGAAGTTTGGTCTTTTCTGGCACTTTATCTTCATTGAATTTTAGTTCTGGGTTTATTGAAGAATGCGGAATATGACTTTGTTCTTTTATCCTTGTTCAATAGATAACTTTAATCTGAGCTAAAAGCGTTAATCATCCTTACTTCTCACATGGATTGCTGCATCCCTCTGGATGTATTTTCTTCTTGTTTGAATGTGTGAAGTTTGGCACCAGCCATCAGCCTCTACATGAGTTAAATCAGGAGCCACTGCAGCTGACTACCTGCAGTATCCTCTGAGCAGAGCTCAGGGTGAAAATCAGGAGTGAAGCACTGTGGTCTGTGGAAACTAGAAGAACAGGTCTTAAGATAGTCAGATATGTTTAGGAGAAAATTTTGTGTGCCCAAATTCTTGCGTCTCCTCATATCTAGAAATACACTAAAATCCTTCATGGTGATGCCTGCTCCTTATGACTAGTAGTAACCTTCAGGTGATCAGCAACAAACTTTTATAAAATATGTGTATGGCTGCATGCACCTCCCTTCAACTTTATTATATCCTGATAGCCCCCCTTTCCTATTTGGGAAAGCCCACTGTGCCTCCTGGGCTGTAGTTAAGGACAAAACAAAGAATGTCACAGTCATCTGCAAATGCAGTCACTTCCAAGGGTGAGAGCTGGCAAGTCCTGAAGGCTGTGAAAACTCAGGATACTGGCCCTGAGAGTGGAGGTGCCTATCAAAGGAATGATTTCATGAGCCCAGGCCTTTTTTGTTTCTGATACCTGCCCTTTGTTACCAAAACTCCTGTATATCCTAGCTCCCCCCTTGTCTCCTCTAAGTGGTTTCTCAGGGCTGCCTCAGATACTGTCTCATGGGCTTAAGTCCCAGTTTTGCCCCCCAAAAAACTTAACTCTCAATTTTCAGGTTGTTCATTTTTTTAAGTCGACAAATGCTTCCTCCCAAAATGTTTTCTAAGGGAATGTTTGTGTGGCATATCTTCTGAGGCTGACATGCCTAAGGAAGGATATTTTTTTCACCCACATATTTTAGTGGTAATTCTGTTAAATAGAGAATTCTGGGACCTGATGTCAGAATTTAGGGACTTAATTGCACCCCAAACACAATCACCTCGCGTATAATTATTGGTTAAAGATTATTAGCACATGATGTTTTTCAGGAACTTTCCTAGTTTGTTCTAATCTCTGATCAATATGTCCTTATTGCAAGTACTGTTATTCCAGGCAATAACCCAAAAGACCACCATCATGAACATACCGAGATCTCCTGACTCCAGCTTTGATGACTAAAAGTCCCCCAAAGAAAGAAGAATGCATGCTTGCCCCAATCCTGATTCCTATCTGAAAACCTGTTTTTCTCCTTTTTACTATAAAACTCCTCGCAATATTTTCTAATGCGGAGGGGGCACAGTCTTTAAGGCATTAGCCTGCCGTGACCCTCCTTTGCCTGGAAAGCGATAAAGCTATTTTTTTCCTCCTTTACCCAAAACTCTGTCTCTCTGTTTAATTCAGCACCTGCAGACAGAGGCCGAATTCTGGCAACAAAACTATTACAGACACTAGCACTGGCACTTCTAGTCTAGCCTCTGTAGTCTTCATCTTTTCTCTTACAGCTTCTATTTCCTTGTCCTTTTTTTGGTGTCTTCTGTGAGAATTCTTCAATCTCATCTTTCAGCAGGGTCATCTACTCTTCAGTTGTACTCATCCATTTTAGGCATTTCTTTTTTCTTTCTTTATTTCCTTTTCCTTTTTCTTTCTTTTCTTTTCTTTCTTTCTTTCTTT